>VDFB02242014.1:104856-174209 GCA_007258455.2 Sequoia sempervirens
AATGTAAAAGATGTTTTAAAGTTACAAATTGGTAATCGAGATCGTACACCACATCCTAAACATTTTTTGGAATGTAGCCAAATAATTTTGTACAAATAATTTTGTCAAGAACATCCACATTTGCAAATCTCACAAAGGGCTTGTGAGTCTTGCAAGCCATTTTATTGTGTTCCTATTAAGGTTCATAATACATGTTGTAAATACCATGTTGAGTTTTCAATGTATCATGAATTGTTATGCCATATTCGTTCTACTATGCATACTGACAAAATATAATTGCAGGAGTGTCATGCAGTGCAACTTCCCAAGTCATCCAGGGAGTTGTTAGATTCATTTTTATGCATTAGAGGTGATGGTTGCTTATTTTATAGAAATGATTGTTTAAATGAAATGTGTTTGCAATGTGGTAATTTATCAAAGTTTGCAACATTATTTCATGAGGGAAATGATCATGATTTTGGTAAAAAAATTGTTGAGAAAAACAAGAATGAGATAGTCAAATACACATTGAAGAGTGGAGGTGAGGGTTCTAGATGCGAGTTGGTTGCAAGAGAGGTAAGTATTGCTGATTTTATTTCATATTTTAAGAAAAATGTTTTCTATAAGTATGCAAGGCATAGCCACAGGTCATAGTGGTTGGATCGACAATTCAAGATGTGTAAGGACTCTTTCCCCATTGGAACTGTTGTATCTATAGTTGATTTTGCTGAAAATTACACATTGAAACCACAAAATGAAGTTCAATCACAATATTATAATTGTATTCAAATTTCTATTTTTGTCCACATAACATATAGGCATGCCCCTGATAGTACATAAGAGGATAGGAAGATAATCAGGGAGTACCATTTTTATATGAGTGATGATAGATCTCATTCATCTGAGTTTGTACAACATTGTTTTGAATTTTTTTTTGAGTTCTTGTAGGAAAAAGGAATTGCAATGGGTCAAAATATGATTTGATTAGATAACTAAATAGGGAAATTCAAGAATGCTTGCATGTTTTATTGGTTGAGTAGGATGCATATAGAGAGGGGTGTACCATATATTTGGAGTTTTTTCTAAGCTAGGAATGGAAAAGGTGAGCACGATGGTGAAGGTGCATGTGTTAAGAGAGCTTTGGTTAAGGAACAAAGGAAGATCAAATGTGGTGCAACATTCAGTGATGCATGTTCTATTATGGATTGGTGTACTTATGCACAATCACGAAGAGGGACACTTGATTCAAAAGTATGTAGGTTCTCTTGTTTGGTTGAGGAGGAAACAGTGGGAGACAAAATGGAATGTCAAAAAATTAGAGATTCTTCAAAGATGCATTTAGTTCGAGAAGGTCATATGCGAATGCATGGACCATATGGACACGAGAGATGACTTTTTTTTATCATAATTGTATTAAGTGTGATTGGGATCAGTGCGAGTCAAGTGAGTGGGTAGATACATGGATTCCATAGTATTTAACCTCTTTATATGTAACATAATCCTCATTACAAGATGTAATGGAAAATTCACTTGACTATGATCATCTTTCAAATCTTGTGCAACTAGGACATGTCTATGCAGTTGTAGCACTGTAGGGGAATGAAGAGGGATTAGACTGTTGGTTGGAACCATGTGTATAGGGAAAGAAAAAGCTAACAAAATTGATGAAAAATGATGATGGGTTCATGTATCCTAGAGGTTCAGTTGTTGTTTCTTGAACTTGGTTGCATTACCATTTCATCATCATTTAGGTTGTTTACAATAATACAAATTTTTAATTCTAAGTATATTTAAATGATAAAAAAATTATGATCACATAGGGTCAATTGTTGTTTTTGGAACTTGGTTGTGAACATATATGATTAGAAAGAATGACGTACCTACATTTGAAGACTATGAGAAACAAAAAACCACTCTCATGTATTCGCACCTTGTTATAGCAAAAAATGTTAAGTTATTGAGACATCATGCTAGAAAAAAAGAAAAAAAACTATGGATAATTAATAGTGCTGATCATGAAGAATTGCTTGAAACTCTGAAGGTAAGAGATGACCCTGCATGCACACTTGAGTAGAAAATCATTTGTTGTATGGGACATGTATGATATTGTTTATCTGCTAAGGTTCATTATTTAGGTTGTTTAGAATAATATCTAGATTTTTTATTCAAAGAATCTTTTATAGTTTGCATTACCAGTTCATCATCATTTAGGTTGTTTAAAGAATAATATAGATTTGTTAGTCTAAGCATCTTTTCTATTGTAACCATATAGATTTCTCATTTGAAGTATATTGCGACGTTCTTGGCACGATTGATCATGGAGCTACTACAACCATTGCTAGATATGATCCTTTGGTAGAGGTATGCGACATATTAGAATAACATAGAATTTTTATTCTAATCATCTTTTCTAGTTTGCATTACCAATTCAACATCATTCAGGTTGTTTAGAATTATATAGATTTGTTAGTCTAAGCATCTTTTCTATTGTGACAATAAAGATTTCTCATTTGAAGTATATTGCGATGTTCTTGGCACGATTGATCATGGACCTACTGCAACAATAGCCAACTTTGATCCTTTGGGAGAGGTATGTGACAAATTACAATAATATAGATTTGTTATTATAAGTGTCTTTCATATTTTGCATTACCATTTCATCATCAATTAGGTTGTTTATAATAATATAGATTTGTTGGTCTAAGCATATTTTTTATTGTGACAGTATAGATTTCTCATTTGAAGTATATTGTGATGTTCTTGGCATGATTGATCATGGACCTACTGCAACAATAGCTAGCTTTGATCCTTTGGGAGAGGTATGTGACAGATTACAATAATATAGATTTTTTATTATAAGCGTCTTTCATAGTTTGCATTACCATTTCATCATCAATTAGGTTGTTTAGAATAATATAGATTTGTTATTCTATGCATCTTTTCTATTGTATGTAGTTTAACTGCTACCTTGATGGTTTGTACAGGTGCTTGTCACTCGAGAACGTCAACATGCTACTCTTGTGGAAGACTGTGCTAACTATGAAGGCAATGTGTGCTCTATTTCCTTCCCCTACTGTGAAATGACTATGTATTAGGGCAATTTTTTGTATGTCTATGTGGCATTTTGTAAATCCTACATTTGATAGCAATTATTGAATGATAATATCATGCATATTGTGTGCACTTTACGTGTATTCAAGTGTATACTTTAAAAATTATGTGTATACTTTGTCACTTATGAGTATTCCAATGTATACTTTATGACCTAGATGTTTTAATGTGTATACTTTGTATTCATGTGTGTAGTTCATGACTTAAGTGTATTTGAATATTCTAATGTATACTTTACAAATTACGTGTTTTAATGCGTATACTTTGTATTCATGTCTGTAGTTCATGACTTAAGTGTATTTGAGTAAATGAATAAATTTTTCACTTACTCATGAAGAACAAAATGAACCTTAAACCCCTTTGCACCTTTACATCGCATCCATCTGACCCTTTTTCCATCAACTAAAAAATCAACACCATAGGAAAACGCCTTAGAGATATCAAAAACCAAGAGAGGTTATTGTAGAGGGTCCAAAAAAAATCCCATAGCCTTAGATAGAGAGTCTATAAGTGTCACGATTTGCGCAAGAAATAGCCCTTCAAAGATTGTTGCCTTTTACCACTTTGGACTCTTAAGGGAAATCGCTAGTCCAATGTAGCTTGAAGTGATTCAGTGTATTTGGGTACAAAAGAGGACCATCCATAGCTTAAAACTACCCATTTGAATGTGTTGGAACAATTTGTTTGGTTATATGAGTTGCAAACCAAAAGTTGCACCACTATGCATCTGAAAACTTTTTCCTCAATTGAAAAATTGTCACCACGGGAAAATTCCTCTGAGATAACAAAAATTGAGAGAGGTCATTGTAGAGGGTCTAAACACGATACCATAGCCTCAGACGAAGAGTCTGTAAGAATCATAGTTTCTTAGAAATAGCCCTTCGACTATTGCTGCCTTTTAGCACTTTGGACTCTTAAGGGAAATCGTCGGTCCAATTTAGCTTAGAGTGATTCAATGTATTTAGGTGCAAAAGAGAACCATCCCTAGCATAAATGTACCCATCCGAACGTGTTGGAATAGTCTATTTGGTCATACAAGTTGTAGAATGAAAGTTGCACCACTTTACAACTTTACATTGCTTGCATCTAACAACTTTTTCCTCAACTGAAAATTCATCACCATAGGAAAATTCCTCCAAGATAGCAAAAATCGAGAGAGTTTATTGTAGAGGGTCCCAACATGATTCCATAGCCTTGGATGAATAGTCTGTAAGCATCATGGTTTCTGAGGAATAACCCTTCAAAGATTTGTGCCTTTTAGCACTTTGGACTCTTAAGGGAAATCGCTGGTCCAATGTAGCTCAGAGTGATTCAATGTATTTGGGTGCAAAAGAGGACCATCCCTAGCGTAAATGTACCCATCCAGATGTGTTGGAATATTTTTTTTGGTTGTACAAGTTGCAAAATGAAAGTTGCACCACTTTGCAACTTTACACTGCTTGCATCTGACAACTTTTTCCTCAACTGAAAACTCATCACCATAGGAAAATGCCTCTGAGATATTGAAAGCTGAGAGAGGTTATTATAGAGGGTCCCAACAAAATCCCATATCCTTGGAAAAATAGTTTGTAAGTGTCATGGTTTTCTAAGAATAACCCTTTAAAGATTACTATCCTTTAGCACTTTAGACTCTTAAGGGAAATCGTCGGTCCAATGTAGCTCAGAGTGATTCAACACATTTTGGTGCAAAAGAGGACCATCCCTAGCATAAAAATACCCATCCAAATGTGTTGAAACATTATGTTTGGTTGCACGAGTTGTGGAACGAAAGTTGCACCACTTTTCAACTTTACACTGCTTGCATCTGACAACTTTTCCTCAACTGAAAACTCATCACCACAGGAAAATTCCTCTAAGATAGAAAAAACTGAGAGAGGTTATTGTAGAGGGTCTCAACACAATCCCATAGCCTCATATGGAGAGTCTATAAGCATCATGGTTTTTGAGAAACAACCCTTCAAATATTGTTTCCTTTTAACACTTTGGACTCTTAAGGAAAATCGTCGCTCCAATGTAGCTTAGAGTGATTCGATGTATTTGGGTGCAAAAGAGGACTATCCATAGCATAAAAATACCCATTCAGATGTGTTGGAATAGTCCGGTTGATCATACAAGTTGTAGAATGAAAGTTGCACCACTTTGCAACTTTACACTGCTTGCATTTGACAACTTTTTTCTTAATTGAAAACTCGTCACCATGGGAAACTGCCTCTGAGATAGAAAAAAATGAGAGAGGTTATTGTAGAGGGTCTGAATACAATCCCATACTCATAGCCTCAGACAAAGATTCTGTAAGCATCATGGTTTTTGACAAATGGCCCTTCAAAGATTGTTGCCTTTTAGCACTTTGGACTCTTAAGGGAAATCACTAGTCCAATGTAGCTTAGAGTGATTTAGCGTATTTAGGTGAGAAAGAGGACCATTTCTAGTGTAAACGTATCCATCTGGATGTGTTGCAATAGTCTGTTTGGTCGTATGAGTTGCATAACAAAAGTTGCACCACTAAGTTATAACTTTACACTGCTTGCATCTGACAACTTTTTCCTCAACTGAAAACTCGTCACCACAAGAAAACACCTCTAAGATAGCAAAAAAAGAGAGAGGTTATTGAGAAGGTCCCAAAACAATCCTGTAGCCTCTAATGGAGAGTCTATAAGCGTCACAGTTTCAAAGTAATAGCTCGTCAAATATTGTTTCCTTTTTGCACTTTGGACTCTTAAGGGAAATTGCCGGTCTAATGTAGCTCAGAGTGATTCAGCGTGTTTGGGTGAAAAAAAGGACCATTCCTAACGTAAACATACCCATATAGTATGCCTAGTTTGCTTAATGATGCATTATGGTTAGCAACATTCATTGTTGTGCATTGTGATAATACAAATTGCATGTCAAAGGTCAAATAACATGCATGCCATGGAGTTGTATTTGGTTTGTTTAATGGTAGTATCATACTCATTTGGTCTGTTTAATGGTTGCATCATGGTTGAGTGATGTCTTAATTGTTAATCGTGATTATTGTATAGATTTCACATGGACAATCTGAACATGTATCTTGTTTAATTGTGAGGACTTTGTTTGAAGGTTGCATCAAACCACTATGGTTGAAAGATATTGATTCTTACTCAAGATGATTTTATACCTTTTACATGTTATTAAGCTTGAATCAACATTAAGTGACATTGATTTTTATCAAGATGATTATATTACTTTCAAATGAACATTGTAACATGAAATGCATTTCATTAAGTTATATGCACTTTTCATTAATTTTAACTTCTTTTGAAATAAAAATCAGCTGCACACTTCATTACACAAGCTCAAAAAAAAATAATGTCAAATGTAAATTCATTCTATAGAGCTTGAAATCATGGGTATTCTCAAATTGAGTGTTTGATAAAAAATTATTGGTAGACATGTATGAAAAATGTGGTACAATAGAAAAGGCAATGAATTGTTTGACAAAACTCCTCAAAGAAATAGATGGATTACCAATTGTAATTCATAAGTTCTATTAAAATATAATTTTGTTAGACTATAACATACATTATCCATCATAACTTTAAACCATTCTAAGATAATTATACATTCCATTTTGAAAATTCAAAGTAGAAAGACATTCACACGAGGAACAAATTAGATCGAATATCAATTCATATATATCAAATTGTAGAATAATTGTATTTGTGCATATACAAATTTGGCATATGCCTACTCAAAACAAGTTTTACAAAATGTGGCATATATGCCATCTCAAGATCTATCAAACCCTAAGTACATATCAATCTATATCATATCCTAATCCTGTGCTGGACCATCAAAATCAAGCCTCCTCGAAGAAGTTAGTTGCTCTAAAGTTTCCTGCACAATAACATTTCAAACCACAAATTAGATTAATTATGTGAATGGTTGACAAGATAGACTAGTACTGTAAATAGAAACTTATATACCATCATTTATAAATTAGAAATTTAACATCAAAATCAGTATACATGTACTATATTATATCAATAATGCAATTCTTGTTTACGTCAAGTCTTCCTCTCTTTTTGGCAAGATGTTCTGCATATGATTGTCTCTTAGGACGATCAGGAGTCCTCATATAAAGTAATGGTCTCACACTCGTCGTAGTACTGAGTTGAGTAGAGGACTAGTAGATAAAATAAAAATGATACAAATTAGCATATAATTGTTGACAAATAATCATATCTACTAATCACATATCTACTCCTATCTAAACATAAATGATCTGCAATATAAAATAAACACATACCTACTGTGATGCTATGACACTAGTTGGGCTCATAATGGATGAATCAACTAAGATGGTTTCCTATTTATAAAAAAATGACAAGAATGTAAATGCACATGCACATATAATTATAATGTCGAGAATAATAAAAGTATATACTTATTGTGCAACTTCATCCAATGGATCAAACCCAATCAACAAGGCTATATAAGAGCTAGGTTGCTACATAAAAAAGACAAGATTACATTAGACTATCAATATATGTAGTACATGTATTTAAACATAATAGATTTCAAAAATTAGTTCATCTAAAATAATAATTTAAATAATTTACCGTATATTGATTCTCTAGGGAAAATGAAATGGAAGTATGCATAGCCTCCTGCACTTTCGACATCTGCTACTCTATCAACAAGTGTTAAACATTCCAACACATAAACATATATTAGTACAAATATCTCTCATAAAATATGAAAGAATTTACATAAAACACAATACAAAATTACTTTAAGTCTTACCGATCCTCCTATATCGTCCTTGGCAGTCGATGTCTCTCCTGCAAATGGTCCACTTTGTGCTCTATCAGCTCCTACATCTGACATATCATGAATCTCATATTCAGATGTGTCTATGGAGGCCTAAGTGGATCGTTGGAGAGGTCCCAAACATAAATTGTTGCATGTCATGGAACAATGAGGCACACAAATATGCCTCAAAGAGAATGGTGTACCAGTGGGAGCTGATGACTGTGTACCAATGGGAGTTAATGCAACAGGTGCACCACCATCATGCTAGGATGTATTAGGTGCAACACCATCGTGATGGGATGCACCATCAAATGGTTGCGCAACATGATGGCTTTGCATGACTAAATGATCACTCAACGAATGTAACACATAAATTCCCAGAGTCCCTACATCTACAACAATCTCAGGGTAAGGTAGTGGAGTCGGGGCAGCAATAAGCAGAGGAGGATGAATTGTGGTGACTTGACGTGCTCTAGGTCTATCCCGTGGCATCCCTCTACCAACACCCTGGAAATCTCACATGTAAAAGTAATTGACATGTTTTCCTAGCACAAACTTAGCATATAATTTTTGGAGAAAATACTGAGGGACATCAAGATTTTTGTTGGGTGGTTTATCAAAAACCATCCACCATCTCCAAAAATTATCTAATATGCCTCTATGAGTGCACCATTTAATTGAAAATTTTGGTTTCTCACATTAATAGTCTATCCTATTCTCTGATCAATGAATAACTGGGCTAATTGGGATTTCTCAATATCAAGTGCCTTCACCTCACCATATGATAACCCATCGGCATAAAATTGTCTTTGTTCCTATTGCCATTGTGCAAATCTATTATGCTGAGTTGCCAAAGTTTCAACATTTGAAACGATTGTTTCCAAAGTATTTTTCATGTTTTATAGTTCATCAAGTGTCTAATGGATTCAACATACCTTTTTTAATTGATCTAAATTTCTATGAATAGCCTCATGTATTGTTGGCACATTTTGATTTGGAAACAACAGTTGCAGTGAAGGAGGATTTGGAGGGTTTTCATTTTCTGCGAGATAAGGGTTTTCATTTTGTGCAAGATTAGGGTTTTCATTTTGTGTGAGGTTAGGGTTTTCATCTTGTGTAGGGTTAGGATTTTCATATTGATATATTTTAAACCTCTTAATTGATATTTTTTTAAAAATTAACAATGGTTTTAATACAATAAAAAATCTATCAAATTTACCCTATTTTTCACTAAAATTAAAAAAAATGCAAAATGAATATATAAATTGAATAAAATTTGGAAAATCCAAACATACCTTAGAAATTTGAAAGATCTTGAGCTAATTGACCTCTGGCAAATAGATATCTGAGTTACAGAGTAGAAAAGCTACCACACAAATAGATAAAATGAGTGCTTGAGTTTTTCTTTTTTGATGTATAATGCAAGAAACAAATATCCATTTTAAAATAGATATTCATTTCCTGATTTATAGTTTTTTTTAAAATATGGTCGGGTCCAGGACTCGACCATATTTAATTGGTGGCAATTTTTTTAAATGTATAATATATAATATATAATATATATATTATAACTAATATAAAATATATTATTATATATAATATAATATAATATATATTATTTATAATATATAATATATCTTATATTATAATATAATATATTATATAACATTATAATATATTATAACACAATATATATTATAACACAATATATATTATAACACAATATATATTATAACACAATATATATTATAACATAATATATATTATATTATATAATATGAGCTCTTAGGTTTTTTCTTAACTTATAACACATAAAATGGATATCCGTTTTGTGTTTTATATTTTTTTAATATATGGTTAGCATTTTTTTCAAATGTATAATATGAAAATATAATATATAATATATATTATATTATTTATTATATATATATATTATATTATATAAATAATATTTTAATATAATATAATATTTTATAATTATATTATATTATATTATATATTATTATATAATAATATAATATTACATAATAATATAATATAATCATAAAATATAATAAATATAATATTATATTTAATATATAATATTTATTATTATATAAATATAATATTATAATATATTAAATATATTATGATATAATATTAAATTAACAAACGTTAGTATAATGTTTTGTAATTTAATCCATATATGCTAAATATATTAAAAAATTAATATAATATATAAAATAAAACAATTGGTTGGGGTCGGTCCCGACAGAATTATAAACTCTGACTTAAACTAAATGGATATCCATTTTGGTTTCGTATTACCAAACCAAAATGGATATTGTACTTGGGCCTGCAGAAAGTCAAAAGGCATGAATTTTGCATTTTTGGGCATGTTAAAAACACCTTTTTCAACATCACCACTTTTTGAACCCCCATGATCTTGCACAAACCCCTATACTTGAAACCATTAAGGGATCTAAAAAGTAGTTTATTTGGACTCCAAAAGCTGAAAAGAGTTTTAAATTTCTTAAACATGGAGTAACTGAGAAACCCATGCTTGCGTTGCATGATTTCAATAAAATATTTCAAGTATTTCAAGTGGAATGTGATGCTAGTGGCTTGGAAATAGGGGTTGTTCTTAGCTAGGAAGGTAAACCAGTGCTTATTTTAGTGAGAAACTAAATGAAGCTAAGAAAAAATATTTTTCCTATGATCTAGAATTCTATGCATTGGTTTAATTGTTGAAGAAGTGGAGGCATTACTTGCTTCCTAAGGAACTTGTTGTTTACACTAATAACCATGCATTAGAGTTCATTAATAGTCAATATAAATTAAATCAGAGGCATGGAAAATGTGTAGAGTATCTTCAAATTTATATTTTTTTCTTGAAGCATAAGAGTAGGAAAACAAATAAAGTTGTTGATGCCTTAAGTAGAAGAAGTTTATAGTTGCATGAAATTTGGGATAACAGTGTTGGTTTTGATAGTTTGAAGGAGTTGTATGCAGATGATGTAGATTTCAAAGATGCTTATGAAGCTTGCAACAATCCAATCAGCAGAGATAGGGGTTCTTGGATTGATTATATGCTAGAAGAAGGTTTTTTGTTCAAAGGTAGTCAATTGTGCATACCTAGGGGTTCAATGAGGGAGAATCTATTGAAATAGAAGCATAGTGGTACTATGGAGGGAACTTTGGACAAGATAAACTTATTTGTAGTTGAGTACGCACTATTGCTGGCCAATAATGAGGGTTGATGTTAAAAAGTGTGTGGAGAGATGTAGAGTATGTCAACATGCAAAGTGAAGAAGTTAGAATACATGGTTGTATCAACCATTGCTAGTTCCATATCGACAATGGGATTTTTGTAAGTATGAATTTGTCATGGGTTTTCCTAGAAATCAAAGGGGAAATGATTTTTTATTTGTAGTTGTGGATAGGTTCTCTAAAATGGTGCATTTTATCGCATACAAAAATACTAGTGATGCAACCAATATTACTAATCTATTTTTCAAAGAAGTGGTTCATTTGCATGGTATTCTACTGAGTATTGTGTGAGATAGAGATACAAAGTTTGTTGGGAATTTCTAGAGAACCCTTTGGAAAATGTTAGGAACACATCTTAGTTTCAATTCTGCCCATCACCCCCAAATGGATGCCCAAACCAAGGTGGTGAATAGAAGTTTTGGTGACATGTTGAGGTTCCTTGTTGGGAACATGCCTGGTAACTGGGATATGGCTTTGGGACATGCTGAGTTTGCTTACAATGATTCTCCAAATTGGAGTATAGGTTTCAATCCTTTTTATATAGTTTATGGCATGCATCCTAGGGGTGTCTTGGAACTCATAAATCTTAGTGAAATGGAGAAAATAAGTGTAGATGGAGAAGATTTCGCACAAGTCATTCATGAACTTCATGAGGAGGTTAAGCCAAACATTAAAGGAAGTAATCAAAAATACAAATAGTATGTTGATAAGAAGTGAAGTGAGATTCATTTTCAGGTAGATGATCTTTTTTTGGCACATCTGAGTCTAGGGAAAGATTTCCTATGGGTGAATACAATAAAATGAAGATGAAAAAATTTAGTCCTTTCAAGATTCTTTGGAAGTTCTCAATGAATGCCTATGAGATTAGTCTTCCTCTAAGCACGAGAATTTCACCAATCTTCAATGTGGAAGATTTTTTTCCATGTCATGGTGTTATAGATGAAGAAACAACCAAGTTAGAGCTGAAATCTATTCAAGATCAACAAGTGACTAAACTTGTTTTGCCAAAAATTGAATGCATTTTGGATAAACAACTGTTGACGAAGACTCACGACGAAGAGTGTTTTAGTTATTTGGTGAAGTGGCATGATCATCCTTTGGTGAAGGATGCTTCGTGGTTAACTGTACTTAAAATTTCCACCTATGGTCATTACATCGATGACCTCATGAACAAGAGTTCATGATATTTTGCTTTCCTTGTGCAGCTTGATGCAAGGGCATTAGAGTTTTGGTTTTATTTGTCAAATTTTGGTTTGTTTTTCAATTATGGGTTTTGTATTTCCAACCTCTATTTCCTTTTGTCTGTATGACATCTAGTGAATCTTCTATGGTAGCAAGCTTCCTAATGCATGACCTATCAAGCTTTCTTGTTGTTTTTGGATGATGGCATAGGGGGTGGTTAGTAGTTACCTCGGTTTGGGAGGTGCATCAAAAAAGTTTTTGCTTGTGTGGAGGTTTTTTTTTTTGCATGAGGACAAAGGTCGAGTGGAGAAAAGTATGTGTTTAAGGGATTATTAGATATGAATGAAGCAAATTATGTGTTTTTATGAGAAGGCGATTGTTCTAGAGCTCAACAGAACTATTGGGCTTAAGTGTCACACACTAAGCTCTGACCAGTCAATGTTGTTTTTCCTTTTTTGTTTTTTGTTTTATTTCACCATCACTATCATGGTTTGATGTGCTTGTCTTGCAGCGTTATCACATCATTGTTAGTAGGTAGTGCATGATCCACAAGGCGAGACATTATAAGGATTTAATACCTAAATTTCTAAAACTAAATCCTTATCATTTTACAACATAGATTGATTGGTGAGAGTTAGTGTTAATATTATTAGTATGATAACCTAAATTAATATAGTATAATTCAAATTAATTTGTAAGATGAAAGACTCATTTTAATATTAGTGTAAAATTTAATATGATAATATAGTTAATAAACACATCCCCTAATAAATATTAAGGTTTTTAAAATTAATATGATAGAAAATATCTTGATTACAATCAAGAAAGTTAATGTTCTAATATTTAATAGATTTTAATAATCTTAAATAAATGTTGAATATTTTATATAAATAAAATAAATATCTATGTGTCATCTTAACATTAATTTAATTCAAATACTATATTAAGACTTATAATATCAAAATTAAAATTTGCTTTATAAATATGGTATTATTTAATTATGTTATATAGATGCATACATTACCATTAACATTTTAACTTGAAATTGTAATTAGGTTATTGATATTGATATAAACATACTATTAATCCTATTAAATTAAATTATATTATTTTTTTAAATATTTTTATAATTCTTCTATGTGTTATTAAAGGGTTTAGTAAAAGATTTGATATTACATTCCTGAATGGTTAAATTTTCAAAGAATTTTTATAGAATAAAATATTACATATTGTTATTTTCTTTATGTATTATTTTAGAGTGTATTTGCATTATTGACTATTGTATAGATTTATCAAAAAAAAACTTTATAAATAAATTTAATAATTTTTAATTTTAATTTGAAATAAATGTTTTTAATTAAATTTATATATCTAACCAATGTATTAGGATCCAACATTAAGGTTATATTTAAATTTATCTCTATTGTAGGATTTAGCATTATCAATAAGAAGATGGAAGAGTATATTAAATTTAAAATATAGGATAAATAAATAGTAATTAAGGTTATATGGGGCTTGGTTTTAGTATTAATGGTTGTGTTCTAATATTTTCATCTATAAATTATCAATAAGAGTATATTAAAATAAGATTTATCAAAAATAAAATCTTTATAAATTAATTTAATATTTTTTTAGCTTTGAATTTGAAATAAATGTTTTTAATTAAATTTATATCTAACCTATCAATGTATTAGGACCCCACATTAAAAATATGATAAATATTTAATATTTTAATTAAAAATAAATTTATAAATTCATTGTGGATTTAGTATTATCAATAAGAAGATGGAAAAGTATATTAAATTTAAAATATATGATAAATAAATAACAATTAAGGTTATATGGGGCTTGGTTTTAGTATTAATGGATGTACTCTAATATTTTCATCTATATTATCAATAAGAGTATATTAAAATAAATTTATTCTTAAATTTATTGACTATTGTATAGGTTTATCCAAAAAAAATCTCTATAAATAAATTTAATATTTTTCCAATTTGAATTTGAAATAAATGTTTTTAATTAAGTTTATATTTGACTGCTCAATGTATTAGGATCCAACATTAAAAATATGATAATGGATTAAAACTTTGATAATATAATTAATTTGCAAGCCTTAAATACCTTAATGGATTACCTTAATATAGTGCATCCATTAATATTATATAGAAGATGGTATCCAACATTTAACAATATTGGTTATACTAATGGTGTCATACTATAGTAAATTAATGGATTAAATATTTAATAGAATTATTGTAATGCTATTATTTTTATTTATTTTTTAGGTTATTATTATATAGATTTAGTATTTAATAGATTTTAATAATTTTAAATAAATGTGGGATATTTTATATACATAAAGGTTTATATGGGGTTAATTAATAGTTAGTTGTGGAATTATGTTTTTGATAAGAAGTAGAATTATGTTTTTGATAAAAAGTAAGGTGATGTTTCAAGGTATTTTAATGATTGTGTAAAACCATCTTCTATGTGTATTAAAGGTTTGAGTAAAAGATTTGATATTGCATTGCTAAATGGTTAAATCTCCAAAGAATTTTTATAGATTAAAATATTACATATTGTTAATTACTAATCTATACAATAGTCAATAAATTTAAGGATAAATTTATTTTAATATATTCTTATTGATAATATAGATGAAAATATTAGAGTACAACCATTAATACTAAAACCAAGCCCCATATAACTTTAATTGTTATTTATTTATCCTATATTTTAAATTTAATATACTCTTCCATTTTCTTATTGATAATACTAAATCCTACAATAAATTTATAAATTTATTCTTAATTAAAATACTAACTCTTTCATATATTTTTAATGTTGGATCTTGATTGGTTAGATATAAATTTAATTAAAAACAAAGAAAATAAGAATATGTAATATTTTAATTTATAAAAATTCTTTGGAAATTTAACCATTTAGGAATGCAATATCAAATCTTTTACTCAAACCCTTTAATAGACACATAGAAGAATTATAAAAATATTAAAAAATAATAATATAATTTAATTTAATAGGACTAATGTTAATATGAATATTAATAATCTAATTACATTTTCAGGTTAAAATGTTAATGGTAATCTATGCATCAATATAACATAATTAAAATAATACCATATTTATATATATAAAAAATAATTTCTTAATATAGTATTTGAATTAAATTAATGTTAATATAGACACATAGATATTTATTTTATTTATATAAAATATTCAACATTTATTTAAGATTATTAAAATCTATTAAATATAAGAACATTACCTTTCTTGATTGTAATCAAGATATTTTCTATAATATTAATTTTAAAAACCGTAATATTTATTAAAGGATGTGTCTATTAACTATATTATCATATTAAAATTAACACTAATATTAATATGCGTATTTCATTCATCTTACAAATTAATTTAAATTATACTATATTAATTAGGTTGTCATACTAATAATATTAACACTAACTCTCACCTCACCTCAATCTATGATGTAAAATGATAAGGATTTAGTTTTAGAAATTTAAGTATTAAATCCTTATAATAGTATTTCAAAAGTATTTACTCTGACACTATCTGATGGTAATGTCTGGCCTTGCGGTTTGTGTACTACTGACAATGATATGATAACACTGGAGTACAAACACTAGAAACCCTAATGGTGATGGTGAAATAAAACGGAAAATAAAAAAGACAAAACAACATTGACCGGTCAGAGTTTAGTGTGTGACACTTAAGCCCAGCCCAACATAACAAGAAAGTGAGTAGAGGACATGTGGCAGAGAAGAAGAAAGGAAAACAACGCACAAGGGAGTCATTTGTTCTTGTAATCTGTAGTTGGCTCTTTGTTACAGAATTTTAATACTATCAACTCACTTTTCCTATCGTCGATGTTTGTTGTACTTGTATTTTGCTAATCGAATAATGAATGAATAAATTCATGCTGCTATTGCCTTTGTTTTGGCGTAGCATTATGAAGCTTGGGAATTTGGTTCTTTATTTCATGTGGTGTTTGTGACATGTATTGGCTACAACCAATTTGCCATTACCCTTCTTTGCCAGTATCTCTTGTGACGGCATTTTGTCTTTTATATGTGTAGTTGGTTAGTGATTGATTGCCATTATCTTATTTTTTGGAAGAAAGAATCAAGAAGTACTTCACATCACTTGAGGGAGACCAAAAATACAACATTCATCCATAATTCAGTTAAATATAAGTAGTAATGTTATTTCTTTTGTCACCTCTTTTTCAATGAGATAAGTTGACTTCATTTGAGTATATTAATAGAAAAGTTAATTATGATTTATCTTATTTATTTATGGAAAGTGATCATGTTGTTGTTGAGGATGGATGATCCATTTTCAATTTCTTTCCTTCCATAATTTCTGTAGACATGAATAGTATCCACATCAAGCCTATCACTCTTGATAAATATGAAAATGTTGTTTTTTTTAAATGAAGTTCAAGGTAAGGCTCCTAGTCCCAATGTCTTTCATTTTGATTTTTTCTAACAATTTTTGCATGTTTTGAAGGATGAGCTTATATGAGTTGTGCACAAATCTTAGAATAATAAGTAGATTCTCAAAGAAATCAATTCTATTTTTTTTTTTGGATTTGGTTCTTAAGAAGGTTGGTGAAAATTCTTCACATCTTTTTCACCTTATATCTCTTTGTAATGTCACTTATAATATTATTATAAAATCATTCTTGATCATTTTAAATAAATCCAAGATCATATCATACCACTTGAATAGGGGGATTTTGTTAAGGGATGCTAGATTCTTGATGCTATTATTATTTCTTCAAAACTTATTCATTCTATGGGTTTGTCTAAGGATAACGCCATGTTTTTCAAACTTGATTTGCTAAAGTATTATGATAGGGTCAGATGATCCTTCCACTTTTTGTTATAGTTTTGGATGGATTGGGTGTGTCATGAGTTATGTGGGGATTTTTTTTTCAACAATACTAGACTTCTTCTCTTTTTTTCATTATGAGAGGGATAAAATTATTTGGCTCATTTCCTCTCTATATTTTCATTCTTATGGCTTAGGGTTCGAGAAGGTCTCTCAACCCCTAGAGAGTTAATGGTACTATCTAGGTATGTAAGGTGGTTAGGGAACTTTATTTCATTTCTTGTCTATAATTTTGGATGATATTGTATTGATGGATGTTGCCAAGATTTAGGAGGTTGTTAGTTTTCAACATACTTTGGATACACATTTGGTAGCTTTGGGCTTATAAACGGATGGGGATAAGTCAAATATCTTTTTCTTTAATGCTCCTTTGGCCATTCAATAGAGAATTGTTCTTATTTTAAGATTCAAAATAGGACAACCTTTTTGGATTATCTTGGTGTCCCACTATCAATTGCTCCTTCTATCAATTTTGGATACATGTCAATAATATGATTTTTGTCAATTTTATTTTGTAGATTATCTTACCCTCTTGAAGTCAAATTTGGAAGATTTTCCTATCTATAACATTTTGGTGCTTCCAACCCTCAAAATATTTCTAAAAGAGTTTGACTCTCTTTCTTGGAAATTTCTATGGGAAAGGAATCTAGACACCAAAAAGTAGAGTTTTATCAATTGGGACAGGGTTTTCCAACCTAACCAAAGTGGTTGTTTTTGTCTTAGGAAAGAACTTAATATTCAAATTCTAGTTGCTAAACTATGTTGTAGATGGTGTATGTCTTAAAATCAACCTTGGCTTAAAATTCTTAGCTATGAATCATTACATGTGGTTGTTGTTGAAAGGATTGAAAGAACTAAAATAAATGAGAATGCTATATGACTTGAAATACCTTCATGAAGGTTGTTTCTCTTGTTAAGTGAGGCATTTTATAGACTATTAAATTATGTGATGAAGCTCTTTTATGGAATAATTTATGAAATCTCCACTCCCCAATTCTATTTGCATTCTCTCTTCTCTACCCTTTGAGTAAGTTCGTTTTGATGTTGGTTGGATTAAAGTTTTAAATTTTATGGATTCTTCTTTGGTTAGGGATTCTCATATTTTTCATTGGAAATACATGAGTTATTGGCCTATGAAGGGGGATCTAGAGTCTTGGCCCTAGTATTCTTTAGATGAGGCTAAAGTTTTGGCTTTGGGCTATGATCCTCAAGGGGTTTACTTTCTTTCTAGTGGATATAAATTTATAGAAGAGGTAAAGAATGGGTTCATAAATTTCTCATGAAGGAAAAAGATCTATGATAATTTTTTTTTGGCCTGAGTGTACTTTATTTAATTGACCTTGCCTTGTCAAAATAAATGTCTTACATGGGAAAATATTAGAAAGAGGGAATTTAGAGGTCCTTCTTAATGTGTCCTTTGTGGGGTTAACAAGGAATTTTTGTCTAATCTTCTCTTTCAATGCCCCTTTTCTAAAGGCTTTTGAAGGCGATGGTGACATATTTGGAACTAACCCCTTATTCATACTACTTTATTTGATTTTTTTGGCTAGTTTAGGGTGCCCTCCTACTTTTACCCTTTTCTTGTGGTTTATTTAGATATTGGTCACGTATTTATCCTTTGACAAATTTGATTGGAGAAGAATTATTTGATCTTCTATAATTATTAAGTCTTATTGGGTATTTTTGGCATAATATTTTAGACTCATTAAAAGAAAATTTGACTACTAAGTGAAATTTTGATCAAGTCATATTTCTCTCTAGTATTTTTATCTTACATAAATAAGATTAGTGTAATTTGGTTAGATTTATTTCTTCTAGTTCTAAGGTCAAATGTTCTCATTAGGTTAATAGAGTTGGTAGATGGTCTCCTCCTCCATTGGGTGTTTTTAAAATAATTATTGATAATTTCTCCTAGGGTAATCATTGTACAATTGGGATTGGTTCTATTGGACATTATAGTAATGGTTTGCTTCAATCTTTTTCTTTTGCTATGGAATTTGGTCATTTCAGTATATAGGTAAGTCATTAGACTTTTTTTGTTGTCTTTTGTAGGTCATCTTAACCTCTTAAATTCGATTTTGGAAGCTCTTCCTATTTATATTTTTTTAGTGCTTTCAATGCCTAAGATATTTCTAAAGGAGTTTGGCTCTCTTTATAGGACATTTATATGGGTGTGGAATCTAGGTAGTCAAAATTAGAGGCTTATCTATTGGGATATGGTTTCTCAGCCTAAGCAAAGAAAGAGCCTTGGTCTTAGAAAGAGATAACTTAATAGTCAAACCCTATTTGCTAAGCTATATTGTAGATGATGCATGTTGCATAATCAACCTCGGTCTTAACTTCTTAGCTATAAATTATTACATGGGATTGTTTTTCAAGAGGGTTCTAAGAATTGAACTAACTAGAAAAGACTCTATGGTTTGGAATTGAATTGAGTAGAGGAAAAATAAAAGAAAAAAACTTTGAAACCACAAAGTAGTCTTTATAAATCATTAATAACTAGTATATATATATTTAAGGTAATCTATATAAAATACATCAGAAGATATCGAAGCATCTATTTTCTTTTTGATTAGCAAATTTAAAATAAATAAAAAATCCTTACATGATTCATCAAATGGAAAAAATAAAAATAATTGAAAATAAAATGTTGTATTGCTGTCTATTTTAAACAATCCAAAAAAATCAATAAAAAGTCATTACACAAGTCATTACACCTGAAAATGTAATGTAGATTATTGTTTCTCTTGCATAAATCTTTGACTACCTATATGCCATGCGACCATCGTAGAAATACGCCTATCGACGTAATTACATTGTAAAATGATATCTAATAATTTTTGAAGAGGAAACGGGCGGAGATTATAGAGACGAAAATCATAATGAGCGTAGCAACAAGAGCCAGAGCCGCGGATGTCTCAGCTTTAGCAAAAAAATTGTCAACTTTCTTGAGACCACCATCGTCGAGAAATGCAATGAAAAAGGAACGGAATATTCTTCTGGCCTCGAACGCCACAGCAAGCGCTGCAGAAGCACTTGAAGCTAAGAAATATGCTACCACCTGCAATCACACCCAATTATCTTTCTACTGTTCCTTACATAGGAAATCAAAATTTGAGAAATTTCAAAATTTAAACCTGTATTACCTCGTCTGCAATGAAGTCGAAGAACAAAGTGAAAGTAGGACACACTAATTTTCTTATAATGAGGAAGACAATATGGAGGATAATTTGTAAAACGTTCACTACTACATCAAGGGTATTTAAGACAGTTTTTAAGACAATATTTGAGTATATTGTTTTAAATTGAGACAGAAAAAAAGTTGTTTATTGTCTCAAGTATTGTCTTTAAGGGGGTATCTCTATAAAGACAATATAAAATTGTCTCTATAAAGACAATATGACATAGAAGTATTTTTGTCTCTTTAAAGACAATATGAAATTGTCTGTATAAAGACAATATGACATAGAAGTATTTTTGTCTCTTTAGAGACAATTTCACGTTTGTCTCTTTAGAGACAATTTCACTTTTGTCTCTTTAAAGACAATAGTTGGGATTAAAGACATTGTCTCTATAGAGACAATATGTAAAAATTATTTCTTTAGAGACAATATGTAAAAATGTATTAAAAAAAAAACAATTCAATGTTTTCAAATTCTCGCCGTCCTCCTATTTGTTGGAGTTTTTATTTTTTATTTTTCAAATGCGATGGAAAATTATAATAGAAATTATCAATGATTTTGAAGTTGGAACAATGAACAGTTGTCGAATACACAAAGCATAATGTTCATAAAAAACAAAGAAAATAATGCATCCTAATCCAAATTCATAAAGTAAATGCCAATAAGTATTTTTTTATTTATAGTTTATAAACTTGTTCATACAATCATAAGCAACACGTACGTCATAACATGACATACACAAACGATTCATTTCTAGGAAAGAGAAAATGTTAATATTTTCCTAAAAGCCATTGGAATATACCCAACTACCAGCATAACTCTTTCGAGCATGGCAAGGTAGCTTGACAAAGAATTGACTCAATTGTCTGGACTGGACAATTTTGCTTCAGAACGGGAACTTTCTTCTTGCATGCTTATGTATGGTCCTCTCAAACGCTGATAACTTTTCATTGTAACAATCCACTAAATCATGTACTTTGTTATTGATGAACGACAAGATTTCCAAATCGTCTTTGAGCATAACACAGCCTTTCAAGATTTTGATATGATTTTGGAGAGAGTTGAATTCTTCCTTTAAGATAATCAATACGGTGAAAGCAAAATTTTCCTGCAAGCAAACAATATTAGATTTAACAAGTAAATCCATTTGCATTATTCATTTAAAGAACCACAAATCCACAAGTCTCTACACATTAACTGAAAATAATAAATCTGCAAATCAAATCCCAAAAAAATATCCAATTATAAGCAACCACTACACTAGTCATTTGATAGCCCAAAAGTGAAAATATGTGATCCCAAAAAACTTTCACAAATATTTTCTTTCATATAACTTATTGCTCAAGCTGGGTTGCAAACTGTGCAATTTTAAGTTGGCACTGGTTAGCCATACTAGTAACTTCTTCACCTTGATAGAGCCCTGCAACTCGCTCAAACTATTCCAAAGCCAGTTCCAAAGTTTCTTCAGCTTCATATATTTCACCGAATTCCTGTAGAAAACAATATTTTGAAGTACATTGGAAATCTAAATTATGGAAATTGACTTCTAAATTTCCAAATCAAAATCTGGTTGATGACCTCCAATATCCCAATTGAAGTATAAAACTCTAGAAACCAATAGATCTGATAGATACATGAAATTCTAACTTTATAAATTATAAACAATAAAATTCTGCTTAGACACAACCAACACACAGAACAACCAAAACTCTCAGGTAAGCCAATTTCAATTATGATGCTAAGGTAAATCAATCACAGAAAAAAAACTAAACGGACAAGGAAAATCTCTATGAAATTTAGTGTAATGAAGAATAGTTTAGAAGCTGTGATAGTTTTAGCATAACAAGGAGTACAATACAAGAAATAGCTGTGAGAAGAAGTATCAAGAACTGGAAGTTACAGCCATCTCCCACTTTAAGAAAAAGACACAAATTAACAAAATTTCATTGTTTCATTGTCAATATGTATGTATAACAAGTACAACAAAAGGCTCAAAGGCTATAAATAAAAACTGACAAAATGTAGAAAAACATAGCAACAACTAGATCTATTGTTATGCTTGATCTTCATTTGGAAATTTTGCATCAAAAGCGGACTGTGAGTCTGAATCACTCCCAATATGAGGAACTAGCTCATCTAATGACATCCCAAACAATACCTTGTGTTCCTGCTCTTCATCAATTTTTGTGGCATTGTTTGGATCAACATCCCAATGTATGGCCAGAGTCTGATGATACTTTGGACCCTATCGATCTTGAAGTAATGAAGTCACAAGGCACTATATCTTTAGGGGCTCTATGCTTCATTCCACTTCATCCATGTAATATTCTAGTATTGAAATCTAAGTTTTGCATTGTATGGTAAATTGTAACCTACCATTCTTTTGCAGCCAACCCAACGATTATGGATATGAATGCTTTGTGGTCATAAGCTCAAGTCTTTAAATCAATGACTCAAAAATCAAGTTCTTCTTTGATCTTGAATCAAACATTGTACTCATCTTCATTGTCTTGAATTGAATTTTTATAAGGAACAATCCCTTTGTTTGCTCTTCCAAATTCTGTGCTTTTGCTCATGGGCTTTTCAGCACTGTGGTGCATACTAGTTTCTTGTCAAGGTCTAATTAACATTCCCCCTCATTCCCCTCTACCTTAGTTGTTGTGCTCTTATTTTGTTGGACCTTTTTCTTTTTGTTCTGACATGGAAGTTCAGCACACAACTTGTAATATTTGGCCTCTTTATATGCATCAGTATCATGATGTTTGCAATAATGTTCTTTGTGAAGCCATTATTCTTCCAAACAAAAGTGACATTCTGCTGCTTTGTTCTTTTCTTCTACTTCAAGGATTTTTCTTGGGATATAGAGGATATGCCTCTACATTTCTAAGTCATTTTTGACCCATATATTTCAACATCATTGCTATCTTGTAGGAATCATCAATTCTTTTCACATTGAATACATCTAACTCATCTTGAATATGAATGTGCATGCCTCAAAGGTACTTAACAAGTGGTCCTGGATCATT
Organism: Sequoia sempervirens; assembly: GCA_007258455.2. NCBI lineage: Eukaryota > Viridiplantae > Streptophyta > Pinopsida > Cupressales > Cupressaceae > Sequoia > Sequoia sempervirens. Next base: position 128,294 of record VDFB02242014.1, read on the forward strand.
TTAGCAGCCATCTACTAGAAGACTTACTTAAGAAAGTCAAGGAACACTCTTAGACATTTTGTCCTTGCCTCTCTCATAGTTATTTGTCACATGAGAAGTTTCTCATCCTATTCTCCAGTGGTGTAAAATTGGGATTTAATCAATTTCTTTAGTGCATTCCAATTCTCATCCTATTGCTAAGCAAAAGAGATGTCCTATTCATCAGAAAACCCATGGAAATTACACATCCAGATTCCCCATCCAGTAGTCAAGCTTCTTTATGTCTAATTTCCCCTTTACATCAATGGGTTGGATTTCCAACTTGTCCTCATACCTACTCTCCATCTTTACACACTTACTAAATCTCCACGTCTTTGTCCACATCCTTTTCTGGGGCTTTCTTCTTTTTGGTTACCTTCAATTTCATGACCATCCTGAAATTAGAAATATCTGCCTTAATGTTAGTGTATTGGGCTTTGAGATACGCTTCTGTTGTGCCTTTTTCTATTAAATTGGGTGATGTTTTCCATCCTTTCTTGTCTCCTTTGGATTGTATGGAAATAGCTTTCCTTCACCACGGTTCCTTTCTACAGTCACCATAGAAATGTGATAGAACCTTTGCATGGCTAAGCCAACTGCTCTGGCACCGAAATTTGGTTTGGAATTATCTATCCTATGAATTGGGTCCCAGTCAACTTATCACGTCTAATTTTGTTTTTATTTGAATAAAAAAGTATAACAAATTCTATGGAATATAAAACTACAGTTCCTATCTTTCTATGTGCAAAAAGCTACAAAAATAAATTAAAATAGCTTTAGTAACCAAATATCTAAATATGATCCACGAATATTTATGTGGAGAAAAGTTAAAACCTTAATAAGTGTCAAAAGCTCTAGGAACAGAATCTTGAACATTTCAGTTCCTTCTGGAAGACTTTAATATAGAGGGACAAATAACTGTGTTCACTATGTAATAGCCAGCATTGTGATTTCATGTTACATGAAAACTGCAATGGCTTCCTCTGTTTAGGACTGCATTTTCTCATGCCCCTAGAAATTCTTCTAATGATCCCTTTAAGTTTTCTTTTCCTTCAGTTCATTTGAAGTTAATCAGTTTTGTCAGTTACATAGTCTTATTGTCTTCTCCTTAATGTGGATTAAAGAAAGGATGTACCAACTATGCCTTAAGTTATTTTTTCATCCAGTGATAAACAAAGTGGGTTTTACTGGGATTTGATTTGCATCCACATGTTTTTCCATGGGACATGGCCACATGGACCCAAGTGATGTTTTCCTCTTATCATAGCATGTAAAACCATAATACCTTTTGAAAGAGTTACATTGGGTCAATAATGGCCAGAATTCTATCTTCTAATATATCAAACTGACTGGATTGGAGAATTTTTGGCAACATTGGGCTGCTAATGCTGTTCTGCCTCTCTGACATTTGTCTAAAACAAAAAAATTAAAAAATTCTAGTCCTAGGTTACTCTAAAATGGGAAACAAGTTTGTCTATAATTTGAGTACCTCCTTTCTCTTAATTTGCCAACTCTCTTGATACAACTGTTTTTGAGTTTTTTAACTCTATTTATTCCATTTTGGCTCAGTATAACATAGATTAGTAAGTTATGATTAGTGTAACAGAATTAGTATTGTATTATACAAGATAAAGCACACTAAAATATCATATATAAGAAGTGTTTGCAAGAGTATTACTTTTACCTTGTTGTAGAATTTATTGATCATTCATTGAGGAAGGTGGCATGGGTGATGACATTGTTCTGGTTGAGGGTGAAATGGCCTAATAATAAGAAACATTAGTATATATATGTTGATTGCAAACCTATTCAACATTCCTTGAAGGAGGTTTTGTGTGTAATTTTTTTGTCAAAATCCTTCAAGTATATTCAAGGGAATTTTGAATTTTCCCAAGCCAACTTGTTTATAGAATGGAATGATCTGCTATCACGAGAAAAGACAAATTAGACTACAATTTAGAATGAATCTCATGATCTGGAAGTGATGATCACAGTAACTCACCTTGATGATGCCTGGAGTGATAATGTTGGGACCCATAGAAGAAAATACAGCCATTTGTGGTGCTAGACTAACATTCAAAATTGTTAAGGTTCTAATAATCTGTGCTGTGGGATTACTAATTATCCCAATCATAAGCTAGTTGGTGATAGAACAGACATGAAAACAAATGTGAAAATTTTGAAAGGTTCTTTAGATTCACCATTCTGATAACTGAATTACTTGTGTATTCATAGTCACACCACCAGATAATGAAATAATTAGGAAATATCAAACAAGAGCTGATTAATGTTACCTCTTCATTTCCATTCCTTCCTAGAAGCAATCTCATCCTACAAAACAGAACAAACATAAATCAGTTTGAGTAGAGTTTCTGGATTATCTAATTACGCATGCTAACTTGTAAAGTAGATAAAGAGACAATAAAGAGAACCACAAGGATGTAACAAATTTAGAGTTATAAACAATCTACTTACCACTTTCCCTTGATACCAGTATGTAGATGTCACTAGGTGCATTACTTTGAATAACAATGTCCTCTTTTGGAGGTGAGTAGTTTAAGGAAAATCCTTAAACTATAGAAAGTACTTTGAACTTTTCTCTTGTACCAGCGATTAGACTTCACAAAATGAATTGTACATGAAACACTATATACATTATATATATATAAAGTAGGCAATGAACAATGTATTGTATAAAACCAGGGAACTTTTTTCGTCTGAATGAAAAGTAGGCAAGTTGCTTGCAATAATCGATGTAAGGAACATAAAAGATCTTGCAAAAAATCATTTTGTTAAGTTCTTCTTTTCTTCCAATAAGTCCTAAGAGCTAAAAAAGCATTCTAATCTATATATTCTATTGTTTTCTTATCCATGATCAATCCTACATGATTAGACAACAATAGACTTAAACATAAGAAGCAAACATGTCTTTTGTTAATTTGTTTCTATCCATCCTCTTCCTTTATGTCCTCTTTCTACGAGGAACTATACTAATACGAGGCACTATTCTAATTGTGGGTGTCAATTGTTCATCACATTGGACACCCTCCTCATTATTCTCTTCTCCCACTTGCTCCTCATGTTCCTCTAGCTCCTCTTCATGCTCACTACCTGATGAGTTGGATTGTTGGGCTTCCTATACACAACAAAATTTAACTCATTAAAATAACATATCAAATCACAGTTTTAGCTTTGCTTGTTTCATTTCTCTATGCAAAAAAGAAACTATTATAACTCTAGGTGTATATATCTATTTCAATATCTATATCATTTGTTTTTCAATGGAAATGAAAGCAAAATATGAAATTTTATTATATCCCATCATGCAAAGAACTTACCTCAGAATTACAAGAACCCCCAATGGGTTTCTCTCATGTTTTCTATCTTGATGGCTATAACTATCTAGAAGTCCTTTTGGTAATATGTGATTGATTTTCTTTGAATAAAATGTGTATTCCCCTCACCCCAAAAAAATAGGAGGATAGGTATAATTGGCTTTAAGATTGATGATAGATAAATAGTGTTAATTTTGTTCCAAAATAACTTGTCGCTATCAAAAAACTAATTGCCTCAATTTGATGAATATCTCAAAATTTAAGTTGGCATAGAAAAATTAGCAAATCAATGATATACCCTTTGTAAATGATCTTGACTACCACAAAACCATTTTGACATGAAAAAAAAATCTGAAACACAAAAATAGTTGATCAAAAAATGAGTCTACAAAATTGAGATGTTAATGTGGTGTGTAGATACATCATAGAGGAGCTTGACAAATCAATAGTTGATTTTTTTTTCCTAAGTTGAACCCATGGGTTGACTTAATTAGTGGCAATGAGAAAGATAAAAAAATAGGATTCACAAACATGTATATTAGACCTTTACAATAATGATTCAAATTCAGTTCCTTTATTGCCTTTTAGAATTGAAGTGAGCTCTAATCCTTTATTACTTTTAGAAGTGAAGTGTGGTCTAAGTTTTTCCTCTCTAGTCATTATATGTTATAATGCACAATGAGCGTATTAGGCCAGCTTGTAATGGCTAGTAAAAGGTGATGAGAAAGTTTAAAATTGAATTTAATGCTTTAAATTTTATAGTTCGTATCTGTTTTCCTCAAGATTGAACTAGATTAATCCCACATCCCTGGAGAAAATGATTTCAAGGCACAAAATACTGATTTCAAGGTTGAGAATTTTTATTCAAGGGGTAAATGCTTTTGACCGGAGCTATGAACCGGAATACAACCATTCAACAATACCACCCCATTGGGGTTTGAACCTTGGTGGCAAGAACAACAATGCCACCTATAAACCATCACACCATGCCATTACCAGTGATTTCAAGGTTGAGAATGAATAGGATTAGTGTGAACAGATATGAGATTGGGAGCCAACTAAAATCCAATAACATGAAGTGTATTAGTATATTACATTAATAATATGCAGTTTATTACATTAATAGCATTTCAATCAGAATGAACACAAAACTAATTTTAATTTACAAAATTAAGCAACTTAAGAAATCCTGACCTGTAGTTTTTGAAATTTTGTTGAATTGAGAAATTTATCTCATGAAAATCTTGTGAAAATTTATCCATTTGGAAAAGAACATCCAATAACTATATAAAATCTCAGTAATCACCAATAACTATATATAATGCAGACAAATTCAAAGTATGGTATGCAATTCCACAATATTATGACAGATAAAAAGCTCAAAAATTATCACAATTAGACAGCATAGATTTTACTCAAAACTTAAATTGAGCTTGCCCCTGTTCTGCTCTCTTATGTGCACTCAAATTTAAGATTAAAATTCCTCTGGTTGTGCAACAATTCAATTTTGGTAACTGAAGATTAGCAAATTTGGGCTGATTTGAGAATCTAACATGAGCTTCGTGTTTCCTACAAGAATAGTCTTGTTCTCCACTAAAGCCTCGACACCATGGCCACTTCTGGAAACAAAATCTTGAACTTCAGGCAACCATCTCAGATGTGAACTTGCTGGTCTAAATTTTTTAGCATACTCAACAACAACCTTGGCCAAGGGATGCTCACTGTTTGCCTTGAAACTATGCAATATTCAACTAATCAATCAGAAAAGCCCTTTCGAATCTTTATGTGAAACAAATCAATTCAATGCAAATCGAAATTAATGATTCAAATGATGTTATATTTGCAAAAACCAATACAGAGGAATACTTCTTTCTCCTGCCAAACCATAATCTATGCTACAAGAGCTAGTCACATTAATGAATTGACTAAAGAGATACTGAATGAAAAAGACATTTATTTGCTCAAGAAAGGAAACCGAAAAAACAAGCAGTAATCAGAGAAGGTTGGTGTTTAAGAAAACAGGTTCCATCAGAGGCCCTACCTCAGCCGCAGCAACCAATGCATAGAAATCACGTAAGACCATGGTTCTTAGGAGGTGCATGTTAACAACAGGAGGTTTTCCAACAGTGAGTGTTCCTGTCTGACCAAAAACAATGCAGTTTACCTACACACAGCCAAACCTCAAAGTCATCAACTAAACATTTTTAACACATTTTAGACAACACTGTTTTATCTTCCCTGAATTTAGAAACAATGAGAAAAAACTGAATTAAATAAATTGCTTGCTTTATGTGCACTCTCAAGTGCTCCTCCCCCTTTGATGAGAACACCATAGCTGGCCCCTACTCTAGTACCCACCATGACTACAGTAGGTGTTGCAAGACCTAAAGCACAAAGACAAGCTATACCCATGACAGATAAGCCAAATTGAAGAGCAAGCTCAAACTCATACATTTTTGGACGGGATCGAAGACCTAGGGTATGAACCAATCTTTCCTGCTACAAACCGTGCTAGCTAGGTTGTAAAAGGAATTGCAATAAACCAAAACATCCATGTTGGCGGAGCTATGACACCATAAAAAAGCATCAACCAATAATAAATTACACAGGAGTTGATAATATCCATCTTAAAAGCTCTCTAAGCATTAACATATTCATGGGTTTCAATTCTCTCTCTAATTTTTTTAGAATATACATAAAAATCATGTCTAAAAAAAGTACTGGTACAGTGAAAACGAAACTCCAATTAAGAAAGACTTATGGTAACTATTAAATTTTCCACTTCTATCAAGGCCTCCTGGTCCATGAGAGTTCTACGTCCTCTCATTTCTGATTGTATGTCATGCAACGAGATATACAACTAGAGAAATAGATAGATACACCTAGAATTATAATTCTAGGTGTATCTATCTATACAACTAAGGAATGTTTCAGTCTTTAGACGATCTCACTTTTGCTAAAATGGATAGTTGAAGCCATGAAATTCAGAGGGCCAAGGTATCTTCAGATTTAGATATTCACTCATAATCAACATAAGATTTTGAAATGTCATGGGATGATGACCTGCATTTAAACATTTTTTGGAAGTCAAAGTTGTTCTAAACTTGATAGTGTATTCCTCTGTGTAGATAGTGGATGGCAAGATGAATATTTGATCTGTAAATAGCTGCGGAGATTTCACCGCTCTGTTTTCCAACTATAGTTTTACGTTATACCAACTCAATCTAACACTGTGGAACACTAATAGCAAACATTAATGTTTAATAAATCAGTGTAATTCTACTACCTATGCAAGCAAGAATGGATAGTTACTGACAGAGGGTTGAGAACTGCAAATGCATGGTTTAGAGACTTTTTCCAACCTTGGAGCCTAAAATATGCGACTTAGATTGCTACTTGCATTTGCAAAACTCTGATATAACTAGTACATGTGCCTTTTCCTTGACATTTCACTAATTAGAAGACTGCTGCTGCTCCCCAAACACCCTTTTTTTCTCTTGTCATTATAATTGTTCACAAAGTCTACACTTCGACTGTTGCTGTGAATGACTGGGAAAAAATGACAAGTCTTTGTGTCTAAAAACGCAAAGATCACTATGATTTAATAAAATCAGGTCGGCCCTGTTTTAGGCCTAAAATGCAGGTCGTCCCTCTTTTATAAATAATCTATTTTTCTTTCCAACTTTGTAGTGTTGTAACAGTGCCCTATCCCTAGGTCTAGGTTTCGGTGCAGTTGGACCATTTATTGGCATCTGACCCTCAATGGGTTAGCAAAGAACTGGCGAAATACCAAGTATTTGATTATTCAAGTTCAGTCTTTACTTCAGAATAAGGGCAAGAGAATTATCTAAGTGACCACGATAAAACAACAGATGTCAGGGACTGCCAAATACGCCATGCATAAAAATAGCAAGGAAGTAAATAAGGCATCTTCATCTGTGCTAAAATCAAAATAAACAAAGTGAAAAACTGCAAAATGAGATTCAGTGGCTTCAATACCACAGAAGCCATTGAAAAGTTTGTCATTGCACATAAAAAGAAAACCCAATTATCAAATCCCATAGGATTTCAGAGTAGGCATACAACGTTTTCAATTTCCCTTCCAGAAAGAAATATAAAGATCTCTCTTTTAGACGAGACAAACAGTACAAAAATTAATACTACAAGCTCACACGGTCATGGAAAAAAAACACATTTTGTATCCAGCAAGTTTGGATCTCTAACCTGCTATGACTGACATTGAGGAGGAACCCCTAATCTTCTTCTAATACTTTCTCCAAGTTGAACCAAATCATCCACCTAGCGTTCAGAAGCACAAACCCTGAATCATTGAACATGTCTGTACTTTCACAAAATGGCTATTATCGCAGGGTACATAATACAATACAACATGCAACATAGGCAGGGGAGTAAGGAATTTTGACAAGATCTGGGGTTTTTTTAAATTTTACCTGTTTGCTTGGAGACGACCCACAGGTTGAAGAAAACGGCAGTCCACGGGATGAAGAAAATGGCAGCTAGGGCATAATATTTTCTGCAAATTCGGCAAAAACCCAATACTGCAATCATCACTACCCACCACACCCTGCATTCTTATAAGCTTCCTTCCCGCCACACCCATTGTAAGCCTTCCCGCCTGAAGAAACTCCATCCGAGTCTGACGCTATAGTAGCAAACGGGAGAGCCAACTCACAAAGCCATCAAAAAGCTGCGAAAACAACAATTTTGTTTGAGGCAAAAGCCATATGTGGGAAATAATTAATATATTTTTTGGAAAAGGTAGGTATTTTTTCTATTTTAATTTGAGACAATGTAAAGTAAAAAATAAAACTTAACTAGCAATTGCACCTTGGTGTGCAATAGGTACGCCGAAGAGGTCTAGAATATCCATTATGAAAATTTTATCTCTATATTTTGCATACATCTATGCAATGCAAGAGATCGATTGGTAGGCCAATTTGGAAATGATTTTGTTTGTGCAACAAAGGTCTCAATGGAGAGGTGATAGCTTCAAGTGAAATATGCATCCACTTACAAGTATCCAAACATGAAAGAAACAAAACCTTTGAATCAAGAAGATAATCAGGCTTCATTAGTAGTAGGCTCATGTTATGTTTTTCATAGGGAGAGAGGGAGATAGAGGGAGAGATATGGATAGAAAGAGGGAGATATAAAGGGGGGAAGAGTGAGAGAGAGGTAAAGAGGAAGATAGATATGGAGATGGAGATGGAGAGGGGTATGGAGAGGAGAGAGAGGGATAAATAGAAATATAAAGAGAGGGAGGGAGAGAAAGAGAGGGAGATAGGTAGAGGAGAAAAAAGTAAAGAGATATAGAAGAGGGAGTAATAGAGAGAGAGGGGGGAGATAGGGATAGAAAGAGGGAGAGATGGGGATAGAAAGAAGGAGAGATAGAGATAGATATAACTTAGGAAAGATAGAGGGGTTGAGAGAGAGATGGAGACGGAGAAATAAAGATATTAAGAGGGAGACAATGAGAGGGGGATGGAGAGATAGAAAGATAAATATATAAGAAGTTATATATATAGAGGTAGAGAAAGGGATATGTAGGGATATATAAAGGGGGGAAGAGTGAGAGAGAGGTAAAGAGGAAGATAGATATGGGGATGGAGATGGAGAGGGGTCTGGAGAGGAGAGAGATGGATAAATAGAAATATAAAGATAGGCATAGGAAGTTATATATAGAGAGAGATAGAGACAATGTAAAGTAAAAAATAAAACTTAACTAGCAATTGCACCTTGGTGTGCAATAAGTATGCCGAAGAGGTCTAGAATATCCATTATGAAATTTTTTTGTCTTTATTTTGCATACATCTATGCAATGCAAGAGACTAATTGGTAGGCCATTTAGTAAATGATTTTGTTTGTGCAACAAAGGTCTCAATGAAGAGGTGATAGCTTCAAATGAAATATGCATCCACTTACAAGTATCCAAACATGAAAGAAACAAAACCTTTGAATCAAGAAGATAATCAGGCTTCATTAGTAGTAGGCTCATGTTATTTTTGTCATAGGAAGAGAGGGAGATAGAGGGAGAGATATGGATACAAAGGGGCTCATAAAGGAAGAGTGAGAGGAGTAAAAGAGGAAGACCGATGTGGGGATGGGAGATGGAGAGAGGGTGGAGAGAGAGAGGTAGTAAGAAATATAAAGATAAATAGAGTTATATATGGAGAGAGATAGAGAGGAGGGAGATAAGAATGGCTAGAATTAAGAAGAGATATAAGATGTGGGAGGTATAGGAAGGGTAAGGGGAAATAGAGAGGAGAGAGGAAGCTAAATGGATGAGAGAAGGAGGCATGAAGGAGAGATGAGGGAGAAAAGGAAATAGATAGAGAGATGCACATATGAGAGATGGATAGGGAGATATAGGGGAGTGAGGGAGGGAGATGGGAATGAATGGGGGAGGGAGGAGAGAAAGAGAGGGAGATATAGGTAGGAGAGAGAGAGAGAGGTTTGAAGCTGGATTATCATATCTCCTTAATCAAATGACACATGTGAGTACCTAACTCCTCCTAGGGGACATCATGCATCTTGATTTGAGTAGATATGAGCTAGAAGGAGCCAGGAGGTATGTGTGTGTGTGTGTGTGTGTGTGTGTGTGTGTGAAAGATATATGGAGAGAGATAGAGAGGGAGATTTGTATAAATAGATAGAGAGGGAAGGAGAGGGAGGTAGAGAAAGAGAGAGACACTCCTATCTATTTCTCCCTCTCAATCTCTATGTTTCTCATTATCTCTCAATTTCTCTCTTTGTATCTCTCTCATATTTCTCTTTATATTTTTCTTACGTTCTCCCTTCCTCTCTCTCCCTATCTCATATTGTCCTTGTCTCCCCTCTCTACTTCTATATATCTTTTGTCTCCCTGTTTCTCTTTATCTATCTCTTTTATCTCTCTCACTGTATCTGTGTGTCTTCCTCATTCTCTTATCTCTCTCTCCCTGTATCTCTGCCTCTATCTCCTATCTCTATATCTCTCTTCTGTCTCTCTGTGTCTTTGTCTTCTCTTTGTCTCTCCACATGAGATCTCGTTTACTCTTTCTCTCTTTCTTTTCTCTCTGTTTTTCTATCCCGTAGTCCATTTTTATCTTTACTCTCCTGTATAACTTTTCTTTCTCTTTTTTTCTCCCTTTTCCTCTTTTATATCTTCTCTATCTTCCTTAAGGTGTGCAATGGAGTTGCTAAAAGGGGTTTGGTGGGTATGTGTGTGTGGTGAGGCATGTGAATTTTCCACAGGCATAACTCCTAAAGGGACACATGTAATCCTTGGATTGTTAGATACTCCATTGGGAGGAGCCAGGGGTGTGTGTGTGTGTGTGTGTGTGTGGTGATGTTCTCTCTTTATCAATGCCCTTGTTGTGGCAAGTGTTTTTGGTTTCATGATTTTAAAAGGGTTATCGAGAATTGTTGAGAGGTACGTTTATGTCATAGCGAGATGGGTAATGCCTCGCATGCTTCTCAGTTGTGATCTAATATTCTTGTTATGTTGTACAACCCTTGGTTCCTTGGTTCCTTGGTTCCTTGGTTCCTTGGTTTTTATGTTGTTGGGTCTCTAGGGAGAGTGGCTCCTCGTGGGGGCCGGCGCCCCGCATAAGGGGAAGAGCTCAGGAGAACCCATGAGTGAGTTGGTAATCAAGTGAAAACCTAATAATTAATTTAGGAGGGTTGGGTAGTAACATCATAATAAGATTTAAAAAAAATAAAAATGGATGCCTCGTCTTCATTAGTGCTTCCGCAGACTAATGGAAGGCTGAGAAGGCCATGGTTGGCAAGGTCGTAACCTCGTCCTCATGAGAGGTTATCGGCTCTGCATGAGCTACCCTATGGTGCCGGTGCCTCAAGTAGGAGGAAGGGCCAGGAGATCCATAAATGGGGGCCGACGCCTTAGTTTGGAGGAAGGGCCAGGAGAACCCATGTAGGCTATGCGATGACACTCTCCCCTAGTTGCCCATTTGTTTTATTTTATTGTGTTCCTCTGGAAGTAGGTTATGGGAGTTGGTTTAGATTGTTGTTTGAATTGTTTTAAATTGATTTATGATTATTACATCTTTAGTATACTTTGTGGTCTTGTTGATCTCATTTATATTTGATTTACGGTCTCGTATTTTTATGGTACTATGATATAATGTTATTGTATTGTTTAATTAAAATTTGGAATTGTATCATGCTTATTAATTCAGTTTGATTTGGAAGTATTTTATGATCATCCTTTGGTTACTTGTTTTCTAATCATTGCTTTGTTTTATGTGTTGGGAATTGTGACTTTAAGTTATTATATTGACTCTTGTAATCCTTGAGTTTTATGATACTTTTGTATGTCGTTGAGTCTTGTGGTTCCGTGTTTGGATGTCCTTGGTTGAGGACTCTTTCTTGTTAGCTCCTCAGCACGGGGGGTGGGTCTTCGGACTCACATGGTCGGGTGGAACGTGCTAAGCACCCCATTGGGTCCCCAGTCAAGGATCGAGAGGTGCGGATTGGTGCGGTTGCAGCGACTCCAGAATTGTATCCGTTATGGAGCCAGTTTTCATCTTTTCATTGTATCATGATTCTTATTGTATGGTTTCTGTGCATATTGGAAACACTTTTGTATCATTGTACTTCTTGAATATTGTATTGTAATGTAACATTAAACCTTATGTGGCTATTTGCAGTTGATATTCAATGTGTTAAGTTAATTATGTATATGTTGTACTTACTCAGATGGTTGCTTATCAATGATTATCATGTATACATTTGTTAATGTTTACTTTGTTATGAATTATATCTTTGGTTTTATTCTTTATTGTCGTTGTGTGGATCTCAGTCTTGTAATGAATCTTCGTGTACCCCAAGGGATGTATGTGCTAATGAATCTTCTTAAATAAAATTCATGTCATGTCTTAATGTGTATTACATGTATGCTATGTTTACCTTTTAAAAAAAATTGTGCTGTAATTATTCTTTAATTGTCCTTTGGGGTTCGCACGACGGGGTGTTACAGAGAGATAGAGATCTCAAAAGAGGGAGAGATAGAGAGATAGGTAGTGGGAAAAATGGAGGGGGAAGAGAGAGAAAGAGAGATGGAAGGAGAGAGGAAAGGGAAGAGGGAGAGAATGAGAGAGGGAGAATTGGAAGGATAGAAAGATAGAGATAGGGAGTTATATATAAAGAGAGGTAGAGATGAGGAGATATATGTATAAAGATGGGAAGAGAAAGAGAGAGACACTCTTTCTATCTATGTCTCCCTCTCAATCTCTATGTTTCTCATTATCTCTCAATTTCTCTCTTTGTATCCCTCTCATATTTCTCTTTATATTTTTCTTACATTCTCTCTTCCTCTCTCTCCCTATCTCTCTACCTTACTCCTTTATTGTCCCTATTTATCTCCCCCTCTCTCTACTTCTATATATCTTTGTCTCCTATTTCTCTTTATCTCTCTCTTTATCTCTCTCCTATAATTTTCTCTATCTATGTCTCTTATATTCTCTCTCTGTAACTCACCTATCTCTATCTTTCTCTCCCCTCTCTCTCTCCTATTTATTCCTCTGTCTCCTCCCTATCTTTTACATCTACCTCTCTATCTCTTTTCTATCTCTCTATATCTCTTTGTTTCCCTCTTTATCTCTCCATAGATCTCTATTTATCTTTCTCTCTATCTTTTTTTCTCTCTTTTCTCTTTTTGTATCTCCCTCTCCCTATCTATATCCATCCATTTTTATCTTTGCCCCCCCCTCTCTCTCTCTCTCTTCCTTTCTTTCTCTTTTTCTCCCTTTTCCTCTTTATATCTTCTCTATCATCCTTAAGTGTGCAATGGGTACTCTAAAGAGGTTTGAAAGGTGAATTATCATATCCTTAATCAAATGACACATGTGGTACCTTGAGCATAACTCCCTAGGGACACATGTAATCCTTGGATTGTTGGCATGAATCGACTAATCAAAAGTTAGTCTCCCTCTCTCTCAATAACGTTTAATTTAGATTTTAAGTTTGAAATTTATTTTATTATATAAATTAGGATAAAAATAAAATGAATAATTATAAATTAAATTATTTCTAATAACTTTTAATTATAATTTGTAATTTCATAAGCATAAATAAATATGTAAAATAAATTTCAAAGTTAAATCATACTACAAAGGAAATGCAAAATTACAATATCCATTTAAACAAATAATTTTAAAATAATTAAAATTTAATAACATGAATAATTATAAATTAAATTATTTCTAATAACTTTTAATTGTAGTTTGTAATTTCATAAATATAAGTAAATATGTAAAATAAATTTCAAAGTTAAATCATACTATAAAGGAAATGCAAAATTAAAATATCCATTTAAACAAATAATTTTTAAAAAATATTAAATAATAAACTTATTGAGAATAAATAATTAAATAATAGAATTAAAATTTAAAAAAATGTACTTAAAAAATATAATTAATATATTGCAAACAATAGTAACATTAATTTGAAAGTAAAATTGTACTTCAAATAAAATAGTAAAACTAAAAATAACAGTATTAAAACTGTTAAAACTAAAATTTTAACTTTTATATTAAAAATTACAAGTAAGATTAAACTTAAAAAACTAAAAAATAAAATGAAAGGTAAAAAATCAATTTCTAATTTAAATATAGATAATTTTGATTTGATTTGATTTAATTTTAATAAATTTTATGTGATTTAATTTAAAATGTATATTAAAAAAATTTAAATATAAATATTTAATATAAATATAAATTTACTAAAACCTACAATAAAAAAACTCTAATAACTACTCAAATATTTTTTTAACTTTAAAAATTATTAAGAATAAATTAAACTAAAAGAAATAACACAGAGCATTGATAATCGAAATAGGCACGTGGCATATTCTCTTTATCACGAAATGCCAAATAAATAAATTTATTAATTCTCTTTATCACTAAATACCAAATAAATAAATTTATTTATTTCTTGGAAGGCAAAATCGAACAGCTATAGGCTTTGCAATGAGTGTTTCTTACATTTTTTTTTTGACTAAGAACGACAAAATAAAAAAAATAGTGAGAGACAATGTAAAATAAAAAATAAAACTTAAATATGTTTCATTTCTATTGTCTTAATTTGAGACAATGTAAAATAAAAAATAAAACTTAAATATATTTAATTTCTATTGTCTTAATTTGAGACAATGTAAAATAAAAATAAAAAACTTAAATACATTTAATTTCTATTGTCTTAAGTTAAGACAAAATAAATAAATAAATACAACTTAAATATATTTAAGACAAAATTAGTATTTTGTCTTAAATTATCGTCTTAAAAAGCCCCTCAATGTAGTAGTGGATCATTGTTTTTAAGATCACTGTTATGGTTTGGCTAAAGGATCACAAAATCACAGTCAAATTCAAAGGTAAAGTGAGTTTAATTATTTGATTCAATGGGAAAAACTGGTAAAAGAGACAAGAAAGAAAGATATGGTTTAAAAGAAGAAGTGCTGAAGCTAAAAAAGTTTAATTCAGAATTGATAAAAAAGATAATGGATTTAGGAAAAGAAAAATATGATTATTTGTGTGAAAATGAAAATCTAGAAAAAGAATTAGAGAAAGTGAAAAAGGAAAAGGAAGAGTTAGAAAGAAGATTGCAGATGCTCGATGAGATCAAGAACAAGAATAAAGACTTAGAGGAAAAGTTAAAGATGTTAGATGAAGAAAATTGTTTATAGAAAGAAGAAATAACAAAATTGAAAGAAGAAAATGAATTTTCAAGGTCAAAATCATTTGTTTGTGATGTGTTGTGTGATATTGAAGATTTGGTTTGTTCGGTTGATAAAGCAATTGGTTTATGTGATGTTGCTGAAGAAGAATGTACAAATGAACATAAAAATGTGTTTGAATCTACAAATTTTGGTAATGAGAAGAATGTTGTTTTGAAAATCATTAAGAGAATGGGATATAAAGGTCAAGGATTAGGTAAGCATGAGCATGGAATGAAAGAGTTGATAAAACCAGTTATGAGGACAAAATTTGAAGGTCTTGGAAATGTGACAGGTAAAGGAAATAATACAGGTTGGACAAAATTTGAAGGTCTTGGCAATGTTGTCATTGTAATAGGAAAGGTCATACAAAGGATACATGTTGGGATCTACATCCATGCAACATATGTGGTCTGAGAAATCATTCAGAGAAGATGTGTTGGAAAAGAGAGAAGAAAAATACAAGAAGAATGCAAATGAACTGTGGATCGAATTGGCAAAAGATTACAAGTATGAAAAATTTGTTCAAGTATAAATGTTCATATGGAAAAGAAGGTAGCAATCAATCACAATTCATTGGTCTTGTAAGATGTCAAGCAAGATGGAAAGCTATAGATAGTGAGAGGACTTCTAGTTTAAAGTTCCAAAGATTTGAAAATCAAGGTTCAAATGACTGTCACAATAGTGGGACAAATTAGTGAAGAGTTGAAAGAGATTCAAGTGATTGGATTAAATTTTGGTTGATATGATGGGTAAAACTATCCTTGTAATTCTAACTTAATTTGGGTAGATGGGTCTAAACCAATCCTTGAGAGTTCCAAAGTTTCCTCAGTTTACTCCTAGATGTGAATCCTAGGGTTGTGAACTTATGAAAGATATTGGGGTTGTTTACCTAAGGGATGAACCTAGCAAGCCAAGTGTGGATGGATGCACTTACATGCAAATTGAATTTGTTCAGAATTTTGGTTTTTAGACTTCCTGGAACTTGGACCACGGTTATTAATAAAAGAAAATTAAAAACTAAACAATAAAACAGAAGTAATGGTTCTTCCTAAAACTAAACTTAATAGGAACAAATGAATATTGGAATGTAAAGTGCTAAATAAAGTCTATACTTGTTAATTGACACTCCAATTAACAATGTTTGCTAAATCAAGTGCACATAGAACAATGAATACATAGATTAAGTCTAATTATAAAGTAATCTTTGTAAATAAAATGTACCTATAGCACGATATAAAAAAAAAACATATCAATCACCAATACATCTGATAATCATTAATCAACACATTGAATGATTTAACTTTAACAGTAATCAATCGATACTCTTGCATAACATAGAATCACCCTATTCCAAACTATTATAATTTCACTCCCGATCATAATTTCTAGATAGATTGAAAATACTCAAACACATACCACACTTTAATATACTATCCAACACACGAATTGAAACAAAATCAAATGCATTCCACATGCTAACGTAAGAAGTCACTAGATAACTACAAAGTGGGCCCTACCTCCTTGGTTGCTAGATGATGAATTATAAGCACAAACTATGCACTAATTATTCATTAACAAAGGTGATGAATCCATAGACTTGAAATACTGCAAAAATATATTAGCAGTCATCCTTGTTCTTGATCATACACACATATATACTAATTATCTAAACTAATAATAAGTTCATAATAAGTTCAAGTTTGTTTAGCTCTCGGCCACCTATCTATGAAATTTGACTAAAGGTCATATGGTCACTATAACAACAAAACAGTCTTAAATTGTTTTTATCAAAATGATTGGTTGCCCAATTAATTCTAAACAACATTGCTCCACCGATATTTCATGACTCCATCTCCTCAATAGCTATAACTTTTCCTTCAATCAATTCATGTCATTAAACCACAAAATGGTTAACAACTTTATAGATTTCGACATCTTCAATAGTATTAATTTCTTCTCACATTTTATCAAACATCTAAAGTTACTGAGACAAATGGTGACAAGAAATCAAGGTGAAGGATAGTAAAAAGAGGAAAATGGATAGTTAAATTAAAGGCTCTTTTAACCCTCATCATTTCCCCCCAGCTGAAGGATTTGCATGTCCTCATGAAAAAAGGGAAAAATGGAACAAACCAAGTAGCCTATTGAGTGTGCCAGTGATCTCCTTCATCTAGAATTCTTTCTTTTCTTGAACATATTGCATATGCTCCACAACTTTAGACTCAAGGTTGGTTTTGATTTTACTAATTTCCTCTACCTAATTTTGATTAAGAATTTGGGCCTCCTTTAATTGTGCTCTAAGGACACAATTTTCTTCATTCAATCTATCAACCAAATTTCGTAGAACTGCTTCATTTGGTTGCATCACAAGTTCATGTTCTATATCCTCTCTTTCTAATCCTTTATATGGAATTATCATCTTTTTCCCTACATTAACAGAAGAAAAGACATCACATTTCCTTTGAAACACATGCTCTGTTACAACTATTTCCTCAATTTCATGTTCAAGCCAATAACCAAAGAACTCTATAGTAGTAGTCTCCATATTTTCTGTTAATATAGTTCTTTCAAGTTCTTGATCAAGATTTTCTGAGAGAGGTTCTATCAAATTTCCACATTATCCTATAACATATCCCCTTCAACTTAATAAATTTCTGTGGCAATTGTCTTGCCCCCTGCTTCACATTTAAGCCTTTTTATAGGGAGTGTTGTAGTCATAGGAATTTCCAACATTGGATTGTCCTCAGGAATTTCCTTACCCTTATTTTCTCCATTCGGTCTAAGGGATTCAATATCCCTTAATCTTCTCAATTTGGAATGTCTATGCTCCCTGCTAGCTTTACCTCGCTTCTTTGGGTTCTCAAGCAAGATTTGTAATTCTGAGTCACCATCTTCCTCTGATTGGTTTTCTAAACAACTAGCTGCTTTAGCTAAGTCATCTAATTTAGACACAGGGGATTTAATGGGTAGCACCATTGTTTTACCCTTCCTGTCATAGCAAAGGTTAGTAGGATATTTTTACTGGAACCAAGGTTTTTCCTCTATTTGGCTGGTGTGGAAGGATTTTTCTCAACTGGAGGAGATTTAAGGGTTTTAATACCTGAAACCCTAGTTACTTGAGTGCTTGTACGGGGGTTTTACTAGCTATTTGTTTAAGAGCTCATTTTGACACTAGACTAGATTCTTCTTCAGGGTTACTAGCTTCTTCAAAGGATTCCTTTCCATTTGAAGATTCTTTTGAGGAATCTTCACTTCTAGAGGCTTCTGAGTTGGTTAGGCTGCCTGAACTGACAAAAGAATCCCAATCACATGGGGCAGAAGGCATTTTCAATTGGCGAAGGATTATCAATCTGATTAGACCATGTTTTGCTAAGAAATTACGCTTGCCTCCCTAGATGGCTTCACTCATTCCCTTGAGAGAATGGAAAAAAATAGGGCACATTGACCAACTCATTTTACTGTAAATGTATCAGCAGCTTAAAATTCTTGGTAAACACATAATTAAACCTCTCGTCACAAGTAATATACTAAATAAGAAATCTAGCTACATCTTTCCATATCCCAGGTAGCGAATCTAGTTTTGTACCTTTCCCTTGAACAATACTAAATGATTTGCCCCTTTTCAAGAATCGTTGTCGGATAGGCTACAAGTCCCCAACTTTCTTTGAACTAGTCAGAAAATATTTCTCACCTTCCATGGAGAATCTAGTAACTTCAGCCACAATGTTGAAATTGAGGGAGAATTCTAGTCCTCAGACATAAACTTGATCACCATCAAAACCCATTGCAAATTCATATGCAACCTTCATATCAAACCCCCACAACTACTTGAAATAGATATTCCATTCTGCCTCTTTGAACACATCATATACTTCCTTGTTCTTATGAGCCCTTAAATC
The DNA here is from genome assembly GCA_007258455.2 of Sequoia sempervirens. Classification (NCBI taxonomy): domain Eukaryota; kingdom Viridiplantae; phylum Streptophyta; class Pinopsida; order Cupressales; family Cupressaceae; genus Sequoia; species Sequoia sempervirens. Next base: position 147,283 of record VDFB02242014.1, read on the forward strand.
ATCCATGGAAGACTGGTTCATAACGCGGTCGTCATTACTCTTTTGCCATTGTTGTAGGAATATTTTACGGTGAAAAATGATATTAAGAATTGAAAAGATGGTATTAAAACAGTTTGCAAAATATTTATTACAGAATTATTATAGGGAGTTATGGCAGAGGAATGAACGAGCATATTGATGGGATATGAAATTTTATTACGATTATTACAAGGGGTTATGGGGGAGCATGTCAATTGGACATGAGAGTTTATTATGGATTACAACAAGAGGAGAAGTATCAAGGTAATGATGGAAATGATATCACAAGGTAAGACACATCAACACCCCTCCCCCTAGCTAAAGGGTGACCCATCCATGAGGAAAAACACCATTTGTGAAAGAAACTAAAGATATATGAAAATAAGGAAAGAAAATTAAAACAATGAAAGAATACCAGAACCATGAGTTGTGTCATAAAGTTGGATGTTGGAAATAGGATCACCAAAAGCTAGAAGAGAGATCACGGTCAAGTAGGAAGAACCCCACACATGGAAAGTGGAATCAAAACATGGACCACCAACTCAGCAAACACGAGCAACATCATATAGCAAGGACGGGGCACGTCATCAGGATGATCACATAAAAGGATAGAAGCACTCATCAATAGGGAGTAATTCATGTCTAGAAAGGGATAGGAACTACAAAAGGATCCATATCTTGAACTATAGCCTTCACAGCAAAGAGGCAAAGGCCAAGAAGGTAGAGAGAAATACTAAGAGGAGATCATGAAAGGAAATCTCATAGCCTTTCCAGCAAAGGGCGAGGAAGAGGAGCATGGCCCAAGCAGAAGGAAACTCACCAGAAAAAAAAAAAATCTGTGAAAACAGTAGACACATAGAAGCATTAGATCAAGGTCCTATCAAAAATAGGACATGAAGTGTGAAACAAAGTGCTTTTTTTTTTTAATATTTTAATCTCGATGATAGACCGCCAGTAACCTAGTTTTCACCCTATCACTACCTAGGAGTGTCGAGAACCTAGTTTTCACCCCTAAGACTTATTTAGTAGTTAACGCCTTCCAGAAACCAGTTTTAAAATGTTAACTGGCTAACAACACCCAAAGGTTTTCATTGTTGGATCTTTGATTGCACATTTTTCTCATTTTTTTCTTTTTTTATAACATTTTGAAATGTTCCTAAAAGGCACTGGGAAAGGACTCAGGAACCCTGATAAGCAAATGGAGTTCCTTAGGAAAATTCAAGACAAACTCTTCCCTTGAGAGAGGCCTCTTGTACAACTTCAACGGGTGACCGTTGACAACTAAATCCATGCGATCAGAGTCCATGGTGTGAAGCTTGACTATCCCATTATCATAGACCATCTTAGTTTCATAGGACCCGAGCCACTGAGTGTGGAACTTTCCCTTAATTCTGTCTAGACTATGGAAAGATTATGCCTCCATTAAATATTTTATTTTAATATAGAGATTTTTTTTTCACTTTTCTCCTACTGAGAATGTTCATATTATCACCTATTTTTTTTTAGATTTAGCTACAAGTCAAGAAAACGACCTTATAATTTCAACACCTCCAAGACATTCAAATCACTAGGGGAATGCTCCTTGCATAATGATTCATAATCCTCTTGAATAATCCACCCCATGGGCAACTACCACTAGTTCATAGATTTAGGATTCATTGAATTATTGAGACTCCTTTACTCCTTGGTGGTAAGGGGAAGTTTGTTGCTTAAGTGGCTTGACACTATCATTATATGACAAGTTTGTTCGACTATCTAATCTAGGGTGACATGAACAATGGCTATATTGTGTTTCCACCTCCTAATTGAGGGGATGCTTGCATCTCTTACCGGGAAGAGACTCTGAGAATGGTTGGATGATTCTCAGCCCCCTCTTTGATGAACCTTCCAGATGAATTGTTCTTTGTTTTCAAGATGATGCACCACTTCAAATATAACTACATACAGTTAAATAAGTGATGGCTTGTAATTTTATCCTTTTATATTTTTTTCTTATGATGCAAGACCACAAATACCAACCAACTATATTTTATACTAAACTATCTCTTCCAAAGTCGCTATTAGAGAACTCGGCTCGGCCTATACCGAACATCAATTCATGCATCTAGGACTATCACATTTGTGGCTTCTATAGTCCGGTCATTTTTGTCCACTTATTGCAGGCCCAACGTAACAGCCAAAGCCCTTCCAAGTATAATATCTGCACTGTCTACACCAAATTTGCTCCGAATAGACAAAAGTATGCAAACAAATTCACGAAGAAACCAAAGCAGAGAACCGAATACATCGATCCCCTTGTTTTACGTGCCGACTGTTTACGCTGAGTGGTGTTTATATAAGAATTAGACTACTAATAGCTGAATCACCACTATAGATTTTCAGACATTGAATAGAAGGAAAGAAAGAAAATGTCAAATGTAAAATCCCCCAGAAATCATGTAGTCGTTAGCTTGATTTTGAGAATACTCACAGCGGCACTGCTTGCCCTCTCCATCGCACTTATGGTGACCGATACTTTTAAGCTTGAAGACGAAGATAACCTTGAAGACGAAGATAAGGTCACCTTCAAAGACGTCCATACATTCAGGCGAGATATTTTAGTATTTCTTATGCTTAATCCATCGCATTTTATTTCTTATTCTGTTTGTTCATAAATTTATAGAACTTGTGATTTGTGCATGGTGGGATGCACATACTTAGTAATAGTAAGCCTGATAGCGTTCGGATACAACGTTTCTTCTTCTAACATTCAGCTTCTTACCCTAGCTCTGATACCACTATGATGGTGGTGGATGGCTACAGATCAAAACACATAACATATAAAACACATAAAATATCAAACAGAAATTGTTTTCTCAACATGCCTTAGTGCACCTCATTCCATTACTTCATCGATTCATTACAAAAATCATAGTGAGCGTAGCTACAAGAGCCAAAGCCGACGATGTTTCAGCTTTAGCAATAAAATATGTCAACTTTCTCGAGACCTTGATTGTCAAGAAATTCAATTAGAAAGGGACGGAATATTCTTTTGTTCTCGAACGCCACAGCAAGCGATACAGAAAGCACTTGAAGCTAAAAAATATGCTACCACCTGCAATCGCATCCGATTATCTATCACTTCATCTTTCTACTATTCCTTAATAGATAATTTACACATAGGAAATCAAAATTTGAGAAATTTACTCATCTCTCAAAATTTAAACTTGTAATACCTCGTCTGCATTAATGAAGTCAAAGTACAAAGTGAAAGTGGGACACAATAATAAGTAGATTATCAAAGAAATCGATTCTATTTTTGTATGCTTTGAAGGATGAGATTATACAAGTTGTGCATGAATCTTAGAATAATACGTAGATTATCAAATAAATCAATTCTATTTTTTTGGATTTGCTTTCTAGGAAGACTGGAGCGAACTCTTTTGATCATTTTCACCTTATATCTCTTTGTAATTTCACTTGCATTATCATTATAAAAATCATTGTTAATCATTTTAAATAAATTCTAGATCATCTCATACCAGTTGAATAGGGGGCTTTTGTTAAGGGATTTTGGATTCTTGATGATATTATAATTTCTTCAAAATTTATGGGTTTTTTTAAGCATAGAGTTATATTTTTCAAATTTGATATGCTAAAGGCTTACAATATGGTCAGCTGATCCTACCACTTTTGGTTATAGTTCTAGATGAATTGAGTGGGTCATGAGTTATGTGGGATATTTTTTTTGTTCAACAATATCCCATCTTCTTTTTTTGGTTATGAGACAGATAGAATAGGTTGGACCATTTCCTCTCTATATTTTCATTCTTATGGCTAAGGGTTTGAGAAGGTCTCTCAATCCCTAGAGTTAATGGTACTATCTAGGGATGTAACCTATGGTTAGGAAACTTTATTTTGTTTCTTGTCTATAATTTTGGATGATATTGTCTTGATGGATGTTGCCAATATTTAGGATGTTGTTAGTTTTCAACATACTTAGGATATGTATTTGGTATCTTTGGGCTCATAGATGAATGATGATAAGTCAAATATCTTTTTATTTAAAGCTCCTTTGGCCATTCAATTATAAAGAATTGCTCTTATTTTGAGACTCAAAATAGGAAAGCTTTTTTGGATTATCTTGGTGTCCCACTATCAATTGATCCTTCTATCAATTCATGATACATGCCAATCATTAATTTTTTTTGTATTTTATTTTTTCGATATAAATCAAATTTGGAAGATTTTCCTACCTATATTTTTTTGGCGCTTCCAACCCCCAAAATCTTTCTAAAATATTTTGACTCTCTTTCTTGGAAATTTCTATGGGCAAGGAATCTAGACACTAAAAAGTAGAATCTTATCAATTGGGATGGGGTTTGCCAATCTAAATAAAGTGGTGGTATTTGTCTTAGGAAAGAACTTAATAGTCAAACTCTAAATGCTAAACTATGTTGTAGATGGCGCATGACTTAGAATCAAGCTTTGGCTAAAATTCTTAGCTATGAATCATTACATGGGTTTGTTGAAGAAATTGTAAGAATTGAACTAATTGAGAAGGCTGTATGGTTTGGAATATCATCAAGAAGGTTGTTTATCTTGTTAAGTGAGGCATTTTCTAGGCTATTAAATTATGTGATCAAGCTCTTTTATGAACCAATTTATGAAATCTCCACTCCCCAATTCTCTTTGCATTCTCTCTTCTCCACACTTTTAGTAAGTTCTTTTTGGATGCTAGTTGGATTAAAGTTTCAAATTTCAAGGATTCTTCTTTGGTTAGGGATTCTCATATTTTTCATTAGAAAGACATGATTTGTCGGCCTATGAGGGGAGATCTAGAGTCTTGGCCTTAGTGTTCTTTAGATGAGGCTAATGTTTTGGATTGGGGCTATGATACTAAAGGGGTTTATTTTGTTTCTAGTGGATATAAATTACTAGAAGAGGGAAAGAATGGGTTCATAAATTTCTCATGGTTGAAAAGGATCTATAGTCAAACTTTTTTGGTCAGTGTACTTTATTTAATTGACCTTGCCTTGTCAAAATAAATGTCTTACATGAGAAAATATTAGAAAGAGGGAATTTTGAGGCTCTTCTAAACGTGTCCTTTGTGGCGTTAATGAGGAATGTGTGTCTCATCTTCTCTTTCAATGCCCCTTTTCTATAGGTCTTTGAAGGCAATTGTGACATATTTGGAACTAACCCCTTATTCATACTACTTTATTTGATTTTTTGGCTAGTTTAGGGCACCCTCCTAATTTTACCTTGTGGTTTCTTTAGATATTGGTCATGTCTTTATCCTTTGACAAATTTTATTGGAGAGGAATTATTTGATCTTCTATAATTATTAAGTCTTATTGGGTATTTTTGACATAAGCTTTTAGACTCATTAATAGAAAATTTGGCTACTAAGTGAAATTTTGATCAAGTCATATTTCTCTCTAGTATTTTTATCTTACATAAATTAGATTAGTGTAATTTGGCTAGATTTATTTCTTCTAGTTCTAAGGTCAAATCTGCCCATAAGGTTAATAGAGTTGGTAGATGGTCTTCTCCTCCATTGAGTGTTTTTAAAATAAATATTGATAATTTCGCCTAGGGTAATCATTGTACAATTGAGATTGGTTCTATTGGAGATGATAGTAATGGTTTGCTTCAATCTTTTTCTTTTGCTATGGAATTTGATCATTTTAGTATATAGGTAAGTCATTGGACTTTTTTTTGTTGTCTTTTGTAGGTCATTTTAAACTCTTAAAGTCGGTTTTGGAAGCACTTCCTATTTATAATTTTTTAGTGCTTTCAATTCCTAATATATTTCTAAAGGAGTTTGACACTCTTTATAGGACATTTATATGGGTAGGGAATCTAGAGACTCAAAATTAGAGTCTTATCTATTGGGATATGGTTTCTCAGCCTAAGCAAAGCAATGGTTTTGGTCTTATAAAAACATAACTTAATAGTCAAGCTCTATTTGCTAAACTATATTGTAGATGATGCATGTTGCATAATCAATCTTGGGCTCAACTTCTTAGCTATAAATTATTACATGGGATTGTTTTTGAAGAGCGTTTTAATAATTGAACTAACTAGGAAAGGCTCTATGGTTTGGAATTGAATTCAGTAGGGGAAAAATAAAAGAAAAAAAATTTGAAACCACAAAGTGGTCTTTATAAATCATCAATAACTAGTATATATTTTTAACATAATCTATATAAAATACATCAAAAGATATCAAAGCATCCATTTTCTTTGTTATTAGCAAATGTAGAATAAATAAAAAAAATCATCCAACAACTCATCAAATAGAAAAAAAAAAATTGAAAATAGAATATTGTGATGCTCTTAATTTTAAACAATTTAAAAAATCAATAAAAAAATCATTACACCTTATATAATAATCTATATAGATTATTGTTTTTCTTTCAGGAATCGACTACACCTATATGGCATGCGCCATTGTAGAAATACACCTATCGACGTAATTACATTGTCAAATAATATCTAATAATTTTTGAAGAGGAAACTGGCGGAGATAATAGAAACGAAAATCATAGTGAGCGTAGCAACAAGAGCCAGAGCCGCGGATGTTTCAGCTTTAGCAAAAAATTTATCAACTTTGTTGAGATCTTGATTGTCAAGAATTTCAATGAAAAAGGAGCGGAATATTCTTCTGGCCTCGAACGCCACAGCAAGCGCTGCAGAAGCGCTTGAAGCTAAGAAATATGCTACCACCTGCAATTGCATCCGATTATCTTTCTACTATTCCTTACATAGGAAATCAAAATTTGAGAAATTTCAAAATTTAAACCTATAATACCTCGTCTGCAATGAAGTCGAAGAACAAAGTGAAAGTGGGACACACTAATTTTCTTATAATGAGGAAGACAATGTGGAGGATAATTTGTAAAACGTTGTATCCGAACGTTACCAGGCTTACTAATACTAAATATCTGCATCCCACCATGCACAAATCACAAGTTCCATAAATTTATGAACAAACAGAATAAGAAATAAAATGCGACGGATTAAGCATAAGAAATACTAAAATCTCTCGCCTGAATGTATGGACGTCTTTGAAGGTGACCTTATCTTCGTTTTCAAGCTTATCTTCGTATTCAAGGTTATCTTCGTCTTCAAGCTTAAAAGTATCGGTCACCATAAGTGCGATGGAGAGGGCAAGCAGTGCCGCTGTGAGTATTCTCAAGATCAAGCTAACGACTACATGATTTCTGGGGTAATTTACCTTTGCCATTTTCTTTCTTTCTATTCAATGTCTTAAAATCTATAGTGGCGATTCAGCTATTAGCAGTCTAATTCTTATATAAACAATACTCAGCGTAAACAGTCGGCACGTTGATCACAACGTAGAAAACAAGGGGAACGATGTATTCAGTTCTCAGCTTTGGTTTCCCCGTGAATTTGTTTGCATACTTTTGTCTATTCGGAGTAAATTTGCTGTAGACATTGCAGATATTATACTTGGAAAGGCTTTGGCTTTTACGTTGGGCCTGCAATAAGTGGAGAAAAATGACCCGACTATAGAGGCCACAAATGTGATAGTCCTAGATGTATGAATTGATGTTCGGCATAGGCAGAACCTAGTTCTCTAATAGCGACTTTGGAAGGGATAGTTTACTATAAAATATAGTTGGTTGGTATTTATGGTCTTGAATCATAAGAAAAAAAACATAACAATTCATTTGGAGGGTTCACCGAAGCGAGGGCTGAGAATCACCCATCCATTCTAAGAGTCTTTGATGGTAAGAGATGCAAGCACCCCCTCAATTAGGAGGTAGAAACACAATATAGCCATTGTTCATGTCACCCTAGATTAGATAGTCTAACAAACTTGTCATATAATGATAGTGTCAAGCCATTTAGGCAACAAGCTTCCCTTTACCCGGCCACCAAGGAGGAGGAGGAAAGGAGACTCTCTATAATTCAATGAATCCTAAATCTAGGAGCTAGTGGCAGTTGCCCATGGGGTGGATTATTCAAGAGGATTATGAATCATTATGCAAGGAGCATTCCCCTTGTCATTTGAATGTCTTGGAGGTAATGAAATTCTAAGGTCATTTTTTTTTACTTGTACAACTAAATCTAAAATACATATAGGTGATAACATGAACATTTTCAACATTTTCACTAGAAGAAAAGGGAAAAAAATGTCTATATTAAAATAACATATTTATTGGAGGCATAATCTTTCCATAGTCTAGATGAAATTAATAAAGAGTGCTTTCAAATAAAAATTATGTAATGGTTTTGTATTGACATTTTAGATCACACTATATGATGCATCATCAAGAATTTATCATCTTCCTCGTGACAGATCATAGAGTTTGATCTAATACATTAATGTAAAAATGCTACATGATTGCCAAGAAGAGATATATGCCATCATATATATTGATTTATCAAGCTAAAAGAATAAAAAATCTTTAAAAGATCTATAGTTTAATAATTTCAGAGGTTTGAGGGGAAATACCATTGTATAGAGAAATTATTTAGGAGACAAATTTACAATAGAAAGAATTTTTTTTTAAGTATAATTCAAAAAAATTTAGGCCCATGTACATGTCCAAAAAATTATTGAAGGTTTCAAGTCTATAGTTGGATAATTCAGATGAGCAATGCGACTTTGTAGAAGTGTTTCTTCTAATATACCTTGGTAAATAATGTCCATCAAAGAAAATGAGGAAATTTAGGCTCAATTCTCAAGTTAGGTCTAGGGGGAGAGTTAAGACAAAGGGTGGTTAAATTTGTTAAGATCTAATGAAAAGTGTTTAAGAACCTTATAAATCTTATTAGGATTCATAAGGTATAAAATAAGATATGTCAATATTCTATTATGTTTTATTCTTGTCCCAGGCAAAAAGGTAAAAGGTAAACAAAATAGAATCCTAGTTATTAGGAGGTTAAACAAGTTTAGCTATTAGTTTTTATGCTTTCTATTTGCATCTCACATTGAGATTTAGAGTATATTCTAAATCTTGTTGATTTGACATAGAACATGCCAACATATTTTCTTGTATTATTTCAATGCAAACTAATCAAATGTTTAATATTTTTTATCCAACCTAGGAGGATATGTGGAGAAAAGCCATAAGTTAGTGAATGAAATACAATAATTGTAAATAATTCTAGTTAGTATCCAAATAAAAATTCAAAAAAAAAAGAAAGTTGAGAAGATTTTCCATTTGAAAAAAGATCCACACACTACTGTGTACTCATATATATTTTGTGTATGAACTTCTTTATTTGTATCTATAAAATGATAGACATTTACAAAAGAAGTACTTAGCTAAACCTTCATTATAGGGTCAACCTATGTCTTATGCATATGATGTTTTCTTTATGTGGACATAAGCATGATAGCTATCAAACTCAAATGGTATCAAATAATTTTGCATGATCATGTAGTATGGATTTGGACACATGTCAAATGCAAGGATAACTTTAAGAAAGCCCCCCTCGACAAAGGTGTAAAATCCTAGCGAATCTTTCCTTTTATTTGAAAAAAAATATTAATTTTCTTAGCGAATCTATGCACATTATTAAAAAAATTTGTAAAATCTTGGCAAATCTTAATGAATAATTGGTAAAAATAATAATCATAGTGGCAACTCCTAGCGAATAATCACTAAAATGATTATTTACAATGGTGAATCTCCCCTTTAAAAATTTGCATAGTTGGTTGGTGCAGTTCCCCCATATTTTTTAAATTTTTTGTAATATTGAAGTAGGGGCCCAAGGGCAGCAGCCACTGGCAAGGTCAAGGGGCAGCGCCCCTTGCAATGGTCAAGGGGGCAGAGCATAAATTCACTATAAAAAACACATTGGAGCACACATGGATTAAGTATTTTTTAAAAATATCACTTTAAAATTAAGACTAAATGAAAAGTGAAATTTTTACAACTAATTAGCTTTTTAATCAAATGGCTGCAAGTTGATTGTGCGCCCTAATATGCACGTGCCTTTTAAAAGGCATGTTGAGGCCCGAAATTTGTTTTGGTCCACACGATTTGTCTGGACCAAAACAAATTTCAGGCCTCAACAAGCCTTTTAAAATGCACGTGCATATTAGGGCGCAAAATCAACTTGTAGCCATTTGATTAAAATGATAATCAATGATTTGATGGCAATAAATTAAAGCCCCATTCAAGGCTAAATTATCCCTAAAATTAAATGGTAATTTATTATTGTGGCGATATTGCCCCGAAATTAATGGTAGTAATATAATATTACTGGCGAATTTAATTAATATTTGTAATTATAGTATAAACTACTGGTGAATCGGTTCCAATTATGCATCGTTTACATTGCGAATTAATCGAGACATAATTATTTTTTTGTAAAAACTTGGTGATTCAACATCATTTTTAGCTTGTAATATTTTCCATTTCTGGAGGTCTCGATTTTAATTATTCGCCAATTGGTGAAGATTCACCACTAAAGTTTTCCTTGGTCAAATGTAAGTGATATTAGACTAGAGATTTAGCACTATTATCAGTACTATGTGTAGTGATGACACATGAATAATTGCATAAAGAATTGTGAGAAGTAGCATTATGAAAAAAATGGGCCATTGTGGTGCATTATGAGTAGAGATGAGTTAACCATTTGTACATATATGCGAGTAATGACTATTATGCTATCATCATTCACCACTTTTGGAGAATTTTTTTCCTCTATTATAATTTTCAATTAGTGAAGGAAATAGGTGATAAGTTGCTCCAAATTATACTACTTTTCTTAGTCGACATACTTCTCTTCCTTAACTATACAAAATAGTCGAGAAACACTTAAGCAAGTATGGGTTGTTGTAGCATCAATTTGTTAAATATAAGATACAATAATATAGCTTCAAGATCATCATTTTCATCCTCTCCATCACTATCACCCTAGACACTGAGGAAGGTTTTTTGCCTACCACTACTAGGGTTTGTAGATTTCAATCATTGTTTTACAAATATATCACTTTTTTTAATTTTTTCAATGATATAAAAGATTAAAATTGGATGTTTTAAAATTGAATTTGATAATTTGAATGATTATTTTCATGTTTTATCTTTGATTTTAATATTTTTTAATTATTTTAACTAATTGTATTAAAGCGTTATTGAATTCAACAACATATCAAGAAAACTAATCAAAAAGTCATATTAGAGGGATGTGAAGTAGAGAATGAATGAGATAATTTTTTGTAATGAAGAATACCAAAGTTGATAATATAGTTTATAAATATTATCTTTCATCTCAATTTAATATTTGATAATTTAGTTATTTGAATTATGATATTCCATGGTAAAAATTCTAGTTTAAACTTCAAAGATATTTTCTTGGTAACATTCCTATAGGATCATAAATTATGTGTTGGAATCCTTTCTCTATGCTTAATGCATATTATATTTGGTGTCAATTGTCATATTAAAGCCTCACAAAAATCATTCACACTTTAGGTAATTTATTATTTACTACTTATATTGGGTGAGTAAATAATTCAAAGCACATGATTTATTCTCAAATGGCTAGTGTTATCACCTCACCTAGTCTTGATATTGTTGTGTACCCATGATTCCACTAATCCCTTATCATATCCCTTTGTTTTCCTATGACCACTAGCTTTCTTCTATTCACTTTCTCTACACTATTTGTTAGGAACACATGTCAATTTTAATGATGGTAGATAATAGTGGGAAATCATCTACCACATAGTTTCTTTCATGTTTATTTTTATGCTATGTCCACATCCCACAACCTATCACTTGTATCATCCTCTTCACAACAAAATTTAACCAAACATGAAGAGTATAGGACATGTCATGTAAATGAATTATGTTCTTACATTCCTACCATGAAACACATTTTTCCCATTTCATATCACATATACCAACTGTTGATGCTGAAATTTGACAAGGTAACAGTGTCTTATGGGAAAGTCAGTTTATGGGGGACCTTTTGCGCTAAACTGAGTGACCTCCAGGTTTTTAGAGAAGTCAACTTCTTCTATATTGGGATTTTCAAAAGGGAAAAGGAAAAATATATAATAAAATAAATTCTAACCTAAGGCGATGTGCCAAGACTTAATGATAGGAACAATAAATCATAGATCTAAGGGCCCGATTGGTATTTGTAGTGTTCCAGAAAAGCAGAAACTAAAAATTAAAGCATAGAAAATCCATTCATTGACATAAAATAACATTGCATACATTCCTACTGCCAAGAAGAGTCATTGGACATGATCTAGATCAACAAACTTGCATTCAATATATATAGAAGTTCTCAAATGAAATGTCTAGACAATAACAACACAATTTACAATTTAATCAAATAGCATGAAAGAACAAAAAGGCCAAACAATTGGCACAGTCTGAAAGTATTTTGCAATAAAATAAAACAGTAATAAAGGCATGGCATCTTTTCCTAAAACCAGCGTTCCTTCAAAATTCTAGACCCTTTTCTCACAATAGAGAAAAGTATATATAGCAGAAAACTTCCACTACTTTGGAGAGCAGCAATAGAAAAGATTTCACGATCCTTGGTAATGCAGAAATAAGAATATTCCCTAAGCTGTTGCAACATAAAAGATTCAAAACCAAGCATCTGGTCATTCCAGGCATAGGTTCATCTCTTGCAAATGATGGTGGTTGTCCCGACAAGGTTAAACAGACAAGTGTCACCATCCCGTGCAAATGATTATGACATGCGGTGGCCAATCGTAGTATTTGGTTCACCTAATTCATTTCTCGAATATGAGATCCGCTGAATAGTCCCGTGGCAACATTTCGCTGCCCGTGTGAACCTTTATCTCTCACTGCTGAAGAGTTGTGCCAAGGCTACACGTGTTGAGTGGGAAGAGCTCTATCCAAAAGTGGAGGAAACGATCATCGGTTGGGCACAAAAAGAGATGCGTGGCAACACGTCACTGCCCACAGTTGTTATTTCATCCTCTCGCTAAAAGATTTGTGAAGAGTAGACACGTAGCAAGAGTGCATCACGAACAACAATTGTGGTGCCCGCAAAATTTCTTTGGGAATGAGAGCTTCGTGGCACTCGAGTGGAGCCCAATGAGGAAGCAAAAAAGAACGATCAAAATGGCCTATAGCTACGACACATGGAAGTATAGCGGGGATTCCCGAGATGCAAAAGGGAAACCCTTGGGGTGCATAGAGTAGACACGTGGAGGAGGAAGTAGACCTTGATAAAAGGCCAAGTGGATTTCCTACAATTCACAGGCCGATACCTAGAGGAAAATACACCCGAAGGGAGCTCACTGAATATTTATTAACAGCTTTTGGAGACTACTAGGGGAATTTCACTTGAAGAACAAAGAACCCAAAATTTCTCTGGTTTACAGACCAGAACACTATTTCATCAGGTAACAGAATCAGAGATTGGAAAGAGCTGCCTATAGAGGTGACCATTCATCCTCAGATGGCCTTACTATGTTGCGCAAATTCTCCTGTGCTCTGCTTAGATCAATCATTTCTTTATGAGGTAGCACATGTCAGGTAAACCGACCCCTACTTCACAATAAAACAGTAGTTGTGCAAGTAAATGAATAACTCCCTCAATGTCGGTTGCGGTGGGAGGATGACTGAAATCCCTGAAAGCATCCAGATCATTCTCCTTCTCCCCAATTCTTTTTGCAATCTGCTCAGCTGTAGTAATAGAGCCATTCTCAAGGAATAGGCATGGAAAACACATCTTGTTCAACTTGGAGAAACTCTCCCACATGTTTTCCATTGTCTTGCTCAGAGTAGCTGTGACCACTTTAGTGCATTGGAAGGAAGAGTGGCAATGGATAAACTTTTCTGTCATCTGAGCAGTAACATCCCAATCTTCAATCCCAACCCTAGCGAGGTTTTCATTAAAGACCGAGTAAAGCTCGGTGAGCAGATCTTTTGCTTTCAGAACCTTTTCCAAGATAAACCGTTGGAAATGCTCAATCGTATCATGAGCCTCTTGGCTCAGCTTTGATGCCTTGGTGATGAATTAGAGGTTGGGTTGCAATGTTAGGCAAAAAATTTTAATCTTTTCCCAGTGAGAAATGTACAATTGCCAAACCAACAGAATAATGTCCGGCTGTGCTAGAGAAGACAGGAGAGAGATTTTAAGAGAAGCGATCTCTACGTCTTTTGAGTTAATGGCCTCATCCAACTCTGCCCTTTTCCTTTTCTCGAACACCAGTTGCTCCGTACAGTTGCTCATTTCTTTATTCCAATTTTCCTCAGCTTGGGAGTGATTTGCTAAATGCATGTCCAGAGAGGACTTTGTCTCTTGAAGCTCTTGTTCTAATTGAACTTTTAGGCCCTCAAATTCAGCCTCTTTTTCTTGTAACTTCTGCTCATATTCAGCTTGCTAGTGTTCCAAAGCCTCATTCTTCTGTGCTATTCCTTGACTATACTCAAGCGAAGTCGCTCCAACTCTTCATTTTTTAGCTGTAAATTCTGCTCCGCCTCCTGATTCTTAGTACGCAGCTCATTTACCATAGTAGGATTGATAGTCTAAACCTTTGCAAGCTCACCCTGAAGTCTGTTCTTCTCATTCTCTGCTGCCAATGCCCTTTTTCTTTAGCTGGCGACTAGTTTTAAGGAAGTCAGAGGTGACCACCCATTGTGTTTCCTCCATAATCTCAACCTTATCCTACAGTCGGGCCACCTTCATGTCAAACCCTACCGCATATATTTCAGAGTCTTCTGGGCGCATCTCCCCCTGTGGCTTGGTTACTCTTGGGTACATGGTTGCAAATTTTAGCTCTTGTCAGGTCTCATCATAAAGAGTTTGTATTTTTAGCTCAGTAGAAGTATTGTCATCCTTTGTCTTGCACTTTTCTATTCTACTTGCATGTGCTTCCTTTCCACAGTCAATCTACACCATGAATTCGGCTGGCAATGAAACTAGTCCGCCTACAAAAGGAGCACCAAAAGGTAGGGAATATGGATAGGTAATTCTGATAGGCCCGTAAATTTTATTTTTTATAGAGAGTGATAGTTTACGGGGAGAAGTGGGGCACATTCCAAAGCTTGGTTTGAGAACTAGCAGAAGGGCTAGCCACTTGCCACGACTCAATTGGTGAATCAGCAGGACTCATGGGTTGGAATGGTGAAGGAGTTGTCATTGTGGAGTTAGCCTATTGTGATGGAAGAGGATCGACAACAATAGCGGAAGTAGGGGTGCCCGTAGAGGGCACACCTTTGGAAAGTGAGGCAATAGTTGGTGTAAGGGTTCATAGAGTAAAGCCGGGTGGAGTGATCTATGAGAATTGGGTGAAACCTCCTGGATGTGTTGGATTAAAAGTGGGAAAGAGAGGGCCAGTACTCATGGCAGGGATTGTCGCTGAGACAGGGATAGATACCAAAGACTGAGAAGCAAGAGAAGGAGAAAATTTTACCTATTGACTAGTCGCTAGTGGCTCCAGAATCGTTAGTGACTCTCCCTCGGCCTTAGGCTCCTGGCTAGCTGGAAGCACCTATCTTTTGTCAGGGTCTTGTGAACCCTCTCCGATAATGGTCTACGTACGTTGCCGTTTTGCAGGCGGGGCTTCTCAAGCTTCAACAGTTAATGTCGTTTGTTGTTGTAGTACCTTGGCTACCTTAGCGACCCAAGTGAGTGTATGCAAAGCCCTCGATACATTAAACCACACATTCGTGGCTACATAGGTAGGCCGTCCGGAGATTTTCTCCTTTGGCGTGGAGGATGCAGAAGTCGTCGCTTCCTCTTCATGTTCTTCGGACTCATCCTCCAAGTCATCGCTCTTATTGATGCTAGAGTCTGGGTTGGGATGGTCTTCATCCCACCATTTTTCAAATTCCTTGTCCTCCTTCAAACTCTCATAAGGGGCATCTAATTGCCCTGTTTCTTGGCAATACTTCTAGAAAGCTTCTATCTTCCCATCAGTCCATTCCTCATCCTTCCACAACTTTTTGTACATGGCACGTTCCATCTGGACATTATCTTTGGCCACTTCCACAACAAAGTAGAACTTGTGCCATGGATCTTTGTTATCTTGTGTGGGAATAGGCACTAGTTCAACAAAATTTTCATCTTTGTCTGCCTGCGGGCTACACCGTTTTTCCCAGTAAGGTTGAGGAACATGAGTAACTTTCATGTGCGGCTCTAGTAGGTCATTGAAAGGGTTGTAATCCCATTTTTCACATACCAAAACCAACCCTAAATGAGCCAGTTTATCCTATAATAATTGATCTAATTGCTTCTTTAACAAAGTCACCATTTTGAAATTCTTCAGACAAGTGAAGAATCCTTTTCTCTTGACACTTGAGTTGTTGTAGAAGGTAAAATCAATGATACATGCCTGCCTATACATCTCAAGCGCGAGCGCCCTATCTGTGATGCAGGCTGGGAGAAGGAAGGGTTGACCAGTGAAGCCCCGCATCCAGAGAATTGTGAAATCTGTTCCTAAGAACTAGTCACAAGTGGGAGTGAAACTCTACATATATCTGGTTTGATCCTCATCGATCCGGACTATGTCACCTCCTCCTTGTAAATCTTGCAAGACCGAAGTTATAAAATAATCTGAAAATGCATAATAATTATATGACATGGAAATGAAGGGTTTCCACATGGATACTGGCTTCCTCCTTTTCTTTTCATAAAAAAATGATAAATCAAAATACCTTCCAAAGAAATTAGGGTTTTGATGTAGGAACATGTGAACTAGGAAGGAGAGAAATCTAAACTTTCCCTCCATTGGGTGATTTTTTATTTTCCTTATCATTTCCTCCACCAAGAACTTGGCAAAATCATACCATAAGGTATCGTGTTGTTTGCGGAATTGGAAGGCCAGTCCCAGTTGAAAGGTTTCCACCATCTTGTCGGAGTCTCGGTTGCACACAAAATCTAGCATTGACATGGCATCTTGCATATCCTCGCGAAATGAACCATGCGACAACGGGATACTCGGTAGCTTAGCGCATAAGATTCCCTTCTTACCAATCTCCTCTATCAAGAAATTTGAGCTCTTTTTCATCGCCTTCCATGTTTTTTCTCCTTTACTAGGGAAAAGGGACTCAATTTTCTCTCTTCTTTTGCTTAGGTCCGAGATACATAGCATATGTCAAGTGGCTTGTGGGCTAATGTGAACTCTTAAATTTTGGCCCTCGATGCAGTGGGTGCTAGGGTTATAACGCTAAATGGCGACATCAACTATCTCCGGGCAGTAATGTACCAGCGAAACTATGTATTGTGGAAGACCACTATACCAAACCTTCCTTGCTGTCAATGTGTTTGCCTTAGGTGACTTCACCCTTGCACATGATACTTCTCTTAAGCATTTAGGGTTTTTTGCGAGTCGTGGGAAACAAATATTATCCCATTTCTCTTGAACCCTTTTCTTGTTTCTGCAATCTTTTGGCCTATTCAGCTCTATCGTATTCGCCCTCTTCGGCTTGCTTGGTATACTAGGCATAGCATATGCTAAATATTCATAGATATACACATCTTCTAACAACCGTATGGCTGTAAACAAATCCTGGCCAATCTCCTCCTGTATTTGCTATGATGAACTCTCCGACATTTTTCTTTAGACGAAAACTTCTGTAGGTTCTAAACTCTTCGTAAATTTTATCTGGCTTTGGATATGCTGAAAATTTCTCTGTACTTTAAGCCTTGGCGTATTTGAAAAGACTTTAAACATTAAACTTTTTCATGCAATATTTAGCTATCTTTTCTCAAGGTGGTAGAGGAAAGTGTGCTTTTTGCATTTAATTTGGCATGCACCATTAATTCCTCGGCTCGTGCAAAATGAATTACTTTCCATTTCGAGACAGAAATAACTCATTATTGCGTTTGGCAACTGTGTGATATGTTGTGATTCCCTTGAAACTTGAGCCGACAATTTTTCTTCTAACCTTATGTTAGAATGTGCTGGCAATTAATATCCCAGACGAAGTGATTAAGCCAAAGTAAACGATCATGGCCAGAAAAGATATGTATCCTACCTTGGGCTCTGGGAAATGCCTGTGAGATGACATAATAGCCTATGGTCGTGCAACTTACTGCCGATGAGCACCACCATTTTAAAGCTAATTAACTAACTCTTATTAACTTAGCACGCATTGAGTTGTACTTCTGTAGATGCAACCAGTCAGGAAATATGAGCAAACATAGGAATGCCTTTCAAGTTGGCACTTGGTTATCATCACGTTTTCTCAAAACGGATTGGCATGCGTTTTCTCATTTTTTCTATAAATAGGCCACTAAGTAGTGAGGAAATCACACTTAACAATAGGTCATTGGCACAGTCTTAAGCTTCAATAAGCGAATTTTCTCATAGGCTAGGTGGTAGGCAAGTTTCAGTGTTAGTTAGAAGGTAGAAGCATTGTGTCAGTATCATGGATACTCCCATTAGATTAACTTCTTATGAGTTACAAAAAAATTTTCTGGGAGAGATTTCCACTAGGTGATTGAAGAGAATGACAAAAAATAAACACTCCTTAGTTTTGGTAGCCATAAAATGGGTTCTAGGTAGGGATTGTATAGAGTATGAGGACAAATACTGAGTGAACACTGATATCTGCTCGCACTTTGTAGCGTCAATTTTAGACATTGGTATCCCCAGGCCTCTAACTCTGAAGCTGGTCAAGGAAATTTTTCCAAAAAAGTACCTGAATGGCCTAGGTGAGATTGTCGCTCATGCTGCATATGGGGTAGGCCTGCCAACAGCCAATGACCTCTAACGCTACATTGAGGAAGAAGCGGTCGTTATATGGATGTCGTTTCTTAGTGGATTCTGCCTTCAGACATGTGATGAGCATCGACAGAGGGTTACCCAGGCCTTGCACTTTCTATTCAACAGCTACAAGGTAATACCATTCTACGACGTTGATTGGTATATTGACTTTAGGAACTTGGTGTTCCCTCTGCCAATGGCGGTTGTTCCAAATAGTTATGCTTCTGTTGCTAAAGAACCTGTTGATGAAGATGGGGTAGGCGCTGCCATAGAAGAAGTGGTAGATGCTACCATAGATGCGTCAATTGCTTTCTCCCGTGCTCTTGGATAAAACGCCTCCCTGTTTCTATTTTCTATTGTTGAATACACCACTTGCTTACAATTTTTGTATATAAGCTTGAAAAAGGCTATAGATATAGCATATATGAAAGAATAGCTCATATAATCATATACTTTTGGATTATGGCTCTATCAACCATTTTTGCGATGTAAAAAATGAAAGAATATATATAAATTGACATATATATATTTATAAAAATCCATGACTCTCTCTTCCATTCTACATATCTATTGTATGGGCTCTTTTATTAGCATATGTGCTCATTTCCTCTACACATGGGTGTATTATTTTTTAAACTGTAAAGTAATTCCACTGCTCTACTCTCTGCAATGACAGGCTGTTTCCACTGAAACACAAACCAATTTCAAAAAAGACCGGCCAACACAAAGGGGAAAGAAAATAAAAGCATTATTCACATATGTACAAAAATAAAATTCGACACTTAATGGAACAGCTTAAGATGAATCCCATTGACCGGAATTACCAAGGGTTCTTGTTCCATACTTTCTAACTCGAAAGTGTTATGCTCCTTGCACTAAATGATTTTAAAGGGGCTCTCCCATAGGCTATCAAATTTTTCATGCTGACTTGGCTTAGTAGCCCTTTCAGTATATTTCAATACTAAGTCTCCGCACTTTAGACCTTGGTCAGAAGCCTTCTTTTCAAACCATCGCTTGACCACTTGTTGGCGATTTGTCATGGCTATTAGGGAATTCTCCCTTTTTTCTTGTACTTCTAATACTTCGGCAAGCCGAACCTCCATGACACCATTTTTTTCTATCTCGAGGGATTTCAACAGTTGAAGCACTGGAATCTCCATAGATATAGGCAACAATCCCTCTTTCTCGTATACCAACTCATAAGGTGAAGTCTTAGGACTTGCTTAGGAGTTATCTGATTTCCCAAGCAAGCACCGAGGAGGTTTTTATGCCATTCTCTCTGGTGTTTCAAACCAATTCTTTTAAGGAGTCGGACTAGGTTCTTGTTCGTTGACTCCACTAGGCCATTTCCCTATGGGTAATAATTTGATGATGTCTTAAGGAATATGCCATTTGTTAATGCAAAGTGACATACCTTTACGGATATGAAAGATCTGGCATTATCAGAAATGATAGTCTTTGGAGGACCGAACCATGTCACCAGTTCTTCGAGGAAATCCACTATCTCTGCCTCTATTGCATTTTTAAGCAGAATAACCTCTGTCCATATTGGGAAGTAATTTGTGGCAGTTAGAATCCACTTGTGCCTGACACTGGAAGCGTGATTAATCATCCCAATGAAGTCCAGGCCCCATTGTGCAAACGGTTCATCTGCCACTATAGGCTTGAGAGGCATTACAAAATTATTCCTTCTGCCTATAAAGAACTAGCATTTTTGCAAGATTTATGAAGAGTGGGAGTCATTGAAAAGTATGGGCCAATACTAACATCTTTATGATTTTGATGCTAGTGGTCTTAGTGGATAAGTTTTCCTACACCATTGTTGGCTGGGCGTGTAAAGGATTCTCTTAAACGCTTTCTTGCGGCCAGTAGCATTATAGGAGACCATTGAAATTCCTTTTGAAAAGGACCCCCTCCACCAGCACATATCCACAATTATGTAGCTGATAGTATCTCCTCTTTTGGGAGGAAAGACCTAGCAGATACTTTCCTATTTGCATAAACCTCATTCTATCTGTTAGCCAACAATTCTCGGATTCTGGCTCATTTATCAGAACAAGCTCCGATTGCTCTCCTTCAGTGGGTATCTCTTCGTCCTGCACCATGTATTCACACAGTCCTCTTCCTCAGATAACTTTAGTGGGTTTGACCTCAATGTCATATTCAAGGATCTTGGTGATCCAATTAGCTTTTTTTTCTATGATTTCTCCCTCCATGATATATTTGTGCACACTGGAATGCGTGACATAAAAAACACTTTGCTGTAGGAAATTAGATGGGGGAACTTTTTAAGTCCCTTCACTATTACAAAGGCCTGTCTTTCGACAAAATTATAATTCGTCTCATATTCCTTTAGGGTCCAGGAGTAGAATGCCACTGGATGTTCTCCTTTCCTTCATTATCCTTTTGGGTTAAGACAGTAGCAATACTAGACTTGCTACTGAATGCATACATTATAAAATCCTTAGATAAATTTGGATTAACCAGTACCGAAGCTGTGGAAATAGCATCCTTGTCTTTTTCAAAGGCTTCTCGAGCTTCGGTTGTCCACTTGAATACTTGATCCTTTTTAAGCATCAAGGTGATCAGCTTAATTATTCCTACAAAGTCAGAAATAAACTTGCGAACAAAATTTACCTTGCCCAGGAAGGACTGAACGCCTTTCTTGTTCATCGGGAGGGGAATATTGTTGATAGCTTTCACCCGCTCGAGGTCAATTGAAACTCCATCTTTGGATACCACGTGTCCTAACAACTTGCCTTGTGGCACTCCAAATATGCATTTTTTTGGATTTAGGGAAACTCCGAACTCCTGGCACTTTTGAGAAACTATTTCTAAGTGGTCAAAATGATCATCCTTAGATTTAGAAAACACAGTAAGATCATCTAAATAGATTAGAATAAACTTATTGATTAGCTCACTGAAAACGATGTCCATCGCATGCTGGAATTTTTCCCCTGTGTTGGATAAATTAAAAGGAATTTTAGGATATGCAAATGTTCCCCACTTTGTAGTGAATGTAGTCTTGTGCTAATCCTTCTTAACTCGGATCTAATTGTAACCAGAGAAGCCGTCTAACTGAGAAAATATTTTCGATCCTACTACTATTTGTAGGATTGACTCCATAGAAGGCAACATATAATGATCCTTCAGGGATGCTCTGTTTAGGTCTCGGAAGTCCACACACAAGTGGATATCTCCATTCTTCTTTTAGATCGGGACCAAATTGGATACCCATGTATTATGCATGATTGAGAAGACAATCCGTGACTCAATTAGCTTGATTAACTCTTACACCATTAGCGTTTCAATTTTGGGGTTTACTAGCCTCTACTTTTGTCGGACTGGTTTTGCACCTTCTATCAGCTCAATCATGTGCTCAATGATGTTAGGATCATATCCCTCCAGATCATCATAGGACCAGGCCACTACTCCATATTTCTTGTAGAAATTGATGAGCCTTTCTTTATCATGGTGCAGGACATCTTTCCCGACTCGAAGGTTTCTACCATCTGAGACCTGAAGGTCTACGTAATCACTTTTGTTTGCCACGAACTTATGTCTATCATTTCTTGCATCATCACAATCAAATTGTTTTTTGAGAGTAACCAATCCTTTCAGAAGCTTGTTGGATTTGAGCTACGTGATTTTTCCTTCATAAGCCTTGGCAATCTTTGGTTGAAGTTGATTAGTGATTTCCCTCGACTGTTGGATGAATGAGGTGATGTGTTCATCACTTTCAAAAACCTGCCAACTTTTATCATTGTAAGGAATCGCCAGTTGGATTATTACTCGTACAGAGTTTTCGTTATGTATAAGGTCAGAGGCAGGATCAAACTAAGCACCAATCATGACCATGCAGTGTGCATTGCCATTTTTTCCTCAAGGAACAAACTAGATGTTGAAGGCTTCAAAACTCTCAACCAGGTCCTAGACTTGGTGTCGATAGGATCTCATGTGGACATTCCTTGCCACGGTAATCCCCCGGACTTGGTTGTCTACTAGTTTGGAATCTTCAAACACCATTAATTACTTAATTCCCATTCACTCCACAAGGCTTAAACCTTGAACTAATCCTTCATGTTCAGCTTCATTATTTGAACAAGTGAACTGGAAGTGGAAAGACCTTAGTATTTTTTCATTTTGTGGGTATATTAAACATATCCCACTCTGATGCCTACTTTACCTCTTGCTCCGTCAAAGTATAGTGTCCATAGCTCATTTGCTTGGCCACCTTCGAACTCTTTGGAAACTTCCAGGAGCACTTGGTCTTCATCATCAATTACATAGGTTCCCAATCATGTAGCATGATAATTGCTGAAAGGGTCATTGTCCATGTGTTCACTCAACAGAGCATCTTCTTGATCATCTCGGTCTCTAGTCACCTTTTCTTCCTTTAGTAATTCAACGCAATACATTTGTTGCTTGGTGATAAAGGTATGCGTGACTTAAAAATTGATCAGGGCTTCATCTGCTACATGTTCAAAATGAAAATCCTCTGATTCTATCTTCATTTTTGTGTCATGCTTGGTTCTGAGAATCAAATGTGACCAATCTAGGGACAGGTATCCGCCCACCTTTGAAGTAAATTCTTGGGATAGATAGAGGCCGAACATGGGAGGAACATTTATGATCATAGTGTCTTGCGACACTGTGATACTAGGGTAAGCAAATAGAGTTAAAGGAAGTGCCTTGATGAAACCTATGGTTTCAAATTTGTTCCCATCAAGCTGCATTACTCCCCTTTTCATAGGTTCATAGCCGAGTCCTAAAGCTTCAGCTATTTGTTTAGGCATAATCGTGGTGCTAGTGCCATAATCAATAATAGCATTGTGTAGTAACTTCTTCCCTATAATGAGAGTTAAGAAGAAGGGTTGGGGCTTCAACTTATCTCTAACTTCGATAGGGGATTCTTTTGTATTGTTCGAAGGACTTTAGCCAGAGATAGTTGATTAACACCCTCGACATTGGCTAACTGGGATAGCTAGAATGTCCCATAAAGACACATTAGCGGATGATTTCTTCAATTGTTCTACCACATTAAGAGGTGGAAAAATTTGAGGTTTCTTCTCCTTTGCTCTTCTTATGATAATTTCCTTCCACGGTTGAGACTATAGCGGCGCAGTGGAAGTGCTAGGTATTTGATCAGAAGCACCTTTAAGTTGTGGGCTGGCTAGATGCGAAACAACTGACTCATCGATAAATCTCCTCTTTGAGCAAGTGTTATATTCAGATTGCACTTGCGGTGTTTTGGATATGGACATATCATTAGCAAACACCGTTTCTTCTTACTTCATCCATGAGAAGAGTGCGTGATCAAGAGCGATGTCAAATTCTTATTCTAGAGACATCCCTTGCATTTGTGCGATAAGAACCACACTCTCCATTTGTGGCGAAGCATATACATAACCTCTGTGGTCTGGCATCGTGCCTTAGTTGCGTTGCTCCGCTACCTTTTCTTGTAAGTTGCCACGTGGACAATTCCAAGGCATATGCGCATCGCTGCAAGGGAAGCACCATAGATTGATGTCATCAATGAGGTTATTCTGCCCTGCGGTTAATTCCCTACTGGAGCTTGGTGAAGTGCTCGTCAGCGAAGTAGGAACCGACACCATTTGGTTGACCGTTGGAGCTGGTGAATTAGTGCGAGAACCACTTTGGTACTGATTCTGCTAATATGAGGGTCGTTTTCCTTGATGGTTTTGATAGGCAGGCTTTAGAGGCATTGATTGGTTCTGCTTGAGGGTGGTTATGTCATTTTCCATAGTCTGCAACATTTCTTTAAGATCGCTCATTTCATCTTTGGAAGAACCAGATGTAGAGGCGACATTTTGTGGCATTGCTGCATATGTGTACATTGACTGGGGAGTTGCAGGCACGCTAGTTGACGTGACTTCTTGTGCGAGTATCAATATTTCAAGAAATATCAGCATGATAGGCCAAGGAGGCAACTTTCTACAATCTATCAAATGATTCTCAGCTTTGATGGCGACACCGTAAGCATCTAGTAGAGTAGCTCCTCCCGAAGAATTGATCATCATAGAAATGTCGAGATTGATGGACTTCAGATAAAATATGAATGCCAACTCAAGATTCAGGTGTATAATAACAGGGATCCTCTACCAATTCATGTGGAATTGGGCATTGAAGGCTGTCAGAGCTTCCTGGGGAACTCATTTTATGATAGATAGTTGATAATACAGTGAAGAGCGATCTCTATCATTTGAGAACCTCTCATAGAATGGATCTCCAAACTCGTCCCAGGTGCGAATAGTGCTAGGTGATAGTGTTCGGTACCAATCCAACACTTTTCCTTTAAAAGACGCGGCGAGAAGCCTTAGAGCTACATTCGACACTGTGATCCCGTGCACCAGACACATGTCTGCCACATCTTGTAGATGTTTTGCGGGTGTTCTTGAGCCATCTCCGGTAAACTTGGGTATAACTTTCATAGCTAAAACTGGGATAGCACCCCAGACAGCGGGTGCTACTAGGGCTGCTAGGGGACTTCCGGCATCCCATGCCACATAGTTTATGTTGGTAGCTGGCAACATGGTTAGAGGAATGGGTGGTGGGAGTGGAACGGTTACCAACTGATTTGCGGCTAGCACTGTTCCTAGTGGAGGTACTAGTAAACTAGGGTTGCTTGCGGTTTGGGAAGTAGTTACAGGCCGATGGCTCATGCACCCTCCTAAAGTGAAAATTCATTTAAGCTCTGTCCCACCGGGTGTGCCAAAAAAAAAAAAACTGCTGATGCCAGAATTTGACAAGGTAACAGTGTCTTATGAGAAACTCATTTTATGGGGGACCTTTTGTGCTAAACTGAGTGACCTCTAGGTTTTTAGAGAAGCCGACTTCTTCTATAATGGGGTTTTGGAAAGGGAAAAGGAAACAGATATAATAAAATAAATTCTAACCTAAGTTGATGCACCAAGACTTAATGATAGGCATGATAAATCATAGATCTAAGGGCCCGATTAGTATTTGTAGTGTTTCAAAAAAGTAGAAATTGAAAATTAAAGCATAGACAATCCATTCATTGACATAAAATAACATTGCATACATTCCTACTACCAAGAAGAGTCATTAGACATGATCTAGATCAACAAACTTGCATTCAATATATATAGAAGTTCTCAAATGAAATGTTGAGACAATAGCAACACAGTTTACAGTTTAATCAAATAGTATGAAAGAATAGAAAGGCCAACCAATTGGCATAGTTTGAAAGTATTTTGCAATAAAATAAAATAGTAATAAAGGCCTGGCATCTTTTCCTAAAACCAGTGTTCCTTCAAAATTTTGGACCCTTTTCTCACAACATAGAAAAGTATATATAGCAAAAAACTCCCACCGCTTCGGAGAGCAACAATAGAAAATATTTAACGATCCCTCGCAATGATGTAGAAATAAGAATATTCCCCAAGCTGTTGCAATAGAAGAGATTCGAAACCAAGCATCTAGTCATTCTAGGCATAGGTGCATCTCTTGAAAATGATGGCGGTGGTCTCAGCAAGGTTAAATAGACAAGTGTCACCATCCCATGCAAATGATTATGACATGCAGTGGCCAATTCAAGCATTTGGTTCACCTGATTCATTGCCTGAATACGAGATCTGCTGAATAGGCATGTGGCAACATTTCGCTGCCCGTGTGAACCTTTATCTCTCACCGTTGAAGCCTTGTGCCAAGGCTACATGTGTTAAGTGGGTAGAGCTCTATCCAAAAGTGGAGGAAACGATCATCGGCTAGGCACAAAAAAGAGATGCGTGGCAAGATTTCACTGCCCCCGGTTGTTATTTCATCCTCTCGCTAAAAGATTTGTGAAGAGTAGACACGTAGCAAGAGTGCATCACAGAAAACAATTGTGGGGCCCACCAAATTTCTTTGGGAATGAGAGTTTCATGGCACTTGAGTGGAGCCCGATGAGGAAGCAAAAAAGAATGATTAAAATGGCCCGCAGCTACGACACGTGGAAGTATAGCGGGGATTCCCGAGATGCAAAAGGAAGGGAAACCCTTGGGGTGTGCAGAGTAGACACGTGGAGGGGGAAGTAGACCTTGATAAAATGCTAAGTGGATTTCTTGTGATGCGTGGGTTGATACCTAGAGGAAAATACACCCGAAGGGGCTCATTGAATATTTATTAACACCAACCTTTCACCTCCTTTTATATTGTGCCACCTCCCTCCATATTTCATCCTATACAGAGACCCTTATAAGAAAGCTTTCGTTTC
>VDFB02242014.1:174309-186678 GCA_007258455.2 Sequoia sempervirens
GAAGCATCAGTCTTCTTCCAATTGGCCATAAGTGGCGTTGACATGGGCTTACAATTCTCCATTCTAGATTGCTTCAAGATATCAATTAAGTACTTCCCTTGTCCAAGGAAGATCTCTTCCTCTTTCTACCACAACTCCAATCCTAGAAAGTGAATTGCATCAACCCCAGTCCTTCATCTCAAACTCTCCATGCAAGATCTAGCGCAGTAACTGCTAGAAACACCGACCTTTATGAAATAGGTCATCAACATATAACAACAATATGAAGTTCACCCTTCCCTTTCAGACATAGATGCGAGGTTCGAATCTGCCTCACTCTTGATGAAGCCCACACTCTGCAAGTAACTATCAATACGTGAATACCACGCCCTAGGAGCCTACTTGAGTCCATACAGTGCTCTTTTCAACCTGCATACATGAGAATCCCTCTCATGTGCTTCAAACCCTTCTGGTTGCTCTATGTAAATCTCTTCCTCAATCACCCCATTGAGGAAGGCCGTCTTTACATCCATCTGATGAATCCTCCAACCCATCTGTGCTGCTATAGAAATGATAGCTCTTATGGATGAGTACCTGGCTACTGGAGCAAAAGTCTCATCATAGTCGACTCCTTCCTTCTATGAAAACCCCTTAGCCACAAACCGGGCTTTGAACTTTTCCACACTACCATCTGCAGCATGCTTAATCTTATACAGCCATCTCGAGCCCACCACAGACTTATTTTCTGGTCTTGGTACTACCTCCCACACACTGTTCTTCATGATGGAAGAATACTCTTCCACCATAGCATCTCTCCACACTTGGTGCTTGGATGCCTCCTGAAAGCTGGAAGGCTCTACTTCAATTAATTCACTCATAAGTGCCACATAATCTGAATAACGTCTGGGAGCCCTTCTTTGTCTGACTGAATCTTGAGGATCACCTACATATTCTTGAGCCTCTTTTAATGTTTGCTCAGCTGCCTTGTTTCTCCTCTTCTCACTAATAGGAATCTAAGGCTGAGGAATTATTTGTTCCTCTATTTGATCATCCTGCTTGTTCTGCTCTCCAGCTTGTGTGACTGAAGCTTGAGGAATTTGTGCTACCTCAACTGTGGATGTTTGTTCCTCCTCATTCATCAAGTTACTTGACTTCTGAAGAGCCCTCTCTTCCTCAAACTTCACATCTCTACGAACCACTGTTTTCCTGAGAGCAGGAATATAAACCCGATAAGCCTTAGAAGTTTCACTGTACCCAATAAGGATACCCTTCTCTGCAGTAGGTTCCAACTTGGTTCTCTTCTCAACAGGAATGTGACAATACACAAGGCATCCAAAGATGCGAATGTGCCCCAAATCTGGTTTCTTACCAGTGAATGCCTCTTCTGGAGTCAATTTTTCCAACACTTTGTGAGGGCTCCTATTCTGCAAATACACAGCTGTGTTGCAAGCTTCTGCCCATAAGAACCAAGGTAGATCCTGATCATGAAGCATGGCCTTGGCTGCTCCAACTATAGCCCTATTTTTCCATTCAGCAACCCCATTCTGTTGAGGGTTGTACGGAACTGTCAACTCTTTCTTGATACCTTCCTGAGTACAAAAATCTTTGAAGGCATTCGAGGTATAGTCGCCTCCATTATCAGACCTCAGTATCTTGATCTTCTTCCCAGTTTGGTTCTCCACGAGAGCCTTAAACTCTTTGAACCTACTGAATACCTCATCTTTATTCTTCATGAAATATATCCATGTCTTCCTGGAGAAATCATCAATGAAGGTAACATAATACTCATATCCATTCAAGGATGTTGTTGACATAGGTCCACACACATCTGAGTGTACAAGATCCAAAATCCCTTCGGATCTAGTGTCGCTGCTTAGAAAAGTGGTCTTGGCATATTTCCCAAGAGCACAACCCTTGCACACCTCATGCTTTTCTGTCTTCATCTCAGGCAGCCCTGTCACTATTTCCTTAAGAATATTAAGTGCTCCATAGTGAAGGTGAGCCATCCTCCTGTGCCATAATTCTCCTATCCTTTTACAGCTACTAACCAACGCATGTGCTGGCTCAAACTATAACCGAAACAAGCTACCATGCCTGACACCAATCACTTTTGCAATCTTGGAATCTTTGGGATGAATATAGACTTTTCCCCTCTCAAAGGTCATGATGTAACCCTTGTCTTCCAAGGCAGAAACTGAGATTAAATTATTTGTCATGCCAAGGACATACAACACATCCTCCACCAACAAAGGTTTGCCAGACTCCCTCTGAAACTTGATGGTGCCAATACTAGTTGCATGGTACTTGGCATTGTCTCCGAGCTCAATATAGAAATCCAGCTTCTTCTCCTCCAACTTGGTGAAACATTCTTTGACTCCCATCATGTGGCAAGAAAGGACAATTAATTTGTAAGCAAAATCTCTTATACATATTAATTGCACAATAAATTAATCTCTATAACCCAGCAACAGATTAATTGCACAATAAATTCACAGAAAGAAATCTGATTTATAACAATTAATACAACTGGGTTAATTAACAATTAATAATAGCGGAAGCAAAAATAACATGAAGCCAAACACAAAAAGACAATAACACAGATATACCCAGGAAACCCCAATGCGGGGAAAAACCTGCAAATGTTGGATCTTCTATTCAGCCTAACAGCAAACTTTTCTTTTCGAAAATACAATATGAGTTTGCTACAGCAATCTTGTATTTATAGAGCCTAGCTGCTTTACTTAGCGTGCAAGGAAAGAATCTTTCCTTGCTTTATTTGGCTTTATTTACACATAAAATCACTCTAGGATTTATCTTATCCTCACAAATTCAGAAACATTCTATTAAAGAATAAAATCCCACTCTTGGATTTATCTTATCCTTACAAACTCAGAAACATTCTATTTAAAGAATAAAAATCATGTTGTTGCTAAAAATCCAACTCGAATTGATTTAAAGCAAATCTTATCTTGAGTTGCTTTAAAGCAAATCCATATCCCACTTTTCTAGCTACAAAAATCAACAATTTGTGCATAGTGGGATGCAGATACTTAGTAATAGTAAGCTTGATAGCGTTAGGATACAACGTTTTACAAATTATCCTCCATATTGTCTTCCTCATTATAAGAAAATTAGTGTGTCCCACTTTCACTTTGTTCTTCGACTTCATTGCAGACGAGGTATTATAGGTTTAAATTTTGAAATTTCTCAAATTTTGATTTCCTATGTAAGGAATAGTAGAAAGATAATCGGATGCGATTGCAGGTGGTAGCATATTTCTTAGCTTCAAGTGCTTCTGCAGCGCTTGCTGTGGCGTTCGAGGCCAGAAGAATATTCCGTTCCTTTTTCATTGCATTTCTCGACGATGGTGGTGTCAAGAAAGTTGACAAATTTTTTACTAAAGCTGAGACATCGGCAGCTCTGGCTCTTGTTGCTACGCTCATTATGATTTTCGTCTCTATAATCTCCGCCCGTTTCCTCTTCAAAAATTATTAGATATCATTTTACAATGTAATTACGTCGATAGGCATATTTCTACAATGGTCGCATGGCATATAGGTAGTCAAAGATTTATGCAAGAGAAACAATACTCTACATTACATTTTCAGGTGTAATGACTTGTGTAATGAATTTTTATTGATTTTTTGGATTGTTTAAAATAGACAGCATTACAATATTCTATTTTCAATTATTTTTATTTTTTCCATTTGATGAATCGTGTAATGATTTTTTATTTATTTTAAATTTGCTAATCAAAAAGAAAATAGATGCTTTGATATCTTCTAATGTATTTTATATAAATTACCTTAAATATATATATATATACTAGTTATTAATGATTTATAAAGACTACTTTGTGGTTTCAAAGTTTTTTTCTTTTATTTTTCCTCTACTCAATTCAATTCCAAACCATAGAGTCTTTTCTAGTTAGTTCAATTCTTAGAACCCTCTTGAAAAACAATCCCATGTAATAATTTATAGCTAAGAAGTTAAGACCGAGGTTGATTATGCAACATGCATCATCTACAATATAGCTTAGCAGATAGGGTTTGACTATTAAGTTATCTTTTTCTAAGACCAAGGCTATTGCTTTGCTTAGGCTGAGAAACCATATCCCAATAGATAAGCCTCTAATTTTGACTATCTAGATTCCATACCCATATAAATGTCCTATAAAGAAAGCCAAACTCCTTTAGAAATATCTTGGGCATTGAAAGCACTAAAAAAATATAAATAGGAAGAGCTTCCAAAATCGAGATTAAGAGGTTAAGATGACCTACAAAAGACAACAAAAAAAGTCCAATGACTTACCTATATACTGAAATGACCAAATTCCATAGCAAAAGAAAAAGATTGAAGCAAACCGTTACTATAATGTCCAATAGAACCAATCCCAATTGTACAATGATTACCCTAGGAGAAATTATCAATATTTATTTTAAAAACACCCAATGGAGAAGGAGACCATCTACCAACTCTATTAACCTAATGAGAACATTTGACTTTAGAACTAGAAGAAATAAATCTAACCAAATTACACTAATATTATTTATGTAAGATAAAAATACTAGAGAGAAATATGACTTGATCAAAATTTCACTTAGTAGTCAAATTTTCTTTTAATGAGTCTAAAATCTTATGCCAAAAATACCCAATAAGACTTAATAATTATAGAAGATCAAATAATTATTCTCTAATCAAATTTGTCAAAGGATAAATACATGACCAATATCTAAATATACTACAAGAAAAGGGTAAAAGTAGGAGGGCACCCTAAACTAGCCAAAAAATCAAATAAAGTAGTATGAAGAAGGGGTTAGTTCCAAATATGTCACCATCACCTTCAAAGGCCTTTAGAAAAGGGGCATTGAAAGAGAAGATTAGACAAAAATTCCTTGTTAACCCCATAAAGGACACATTAATAAGGGCCTCTAAATTCCCTCTTTCTAATATTTTCCCATGTAAGACATTTTGACAAGGCAAGGTCAATTAAATAAAGTACACTTAGGCCAAAAAAAAAATG
This sequence comes from Sequoia sempervirens, assembly GCA_007258455.2. Taxonomy (NCBI): domain Eukaryota; kingdom Viridiplantae; phylum Streptophyta; class Pinopsida; order Cupressales; family Cupressaceae; genus Sequoia; species Sequoia sempervirens. The sequence goes on from VDFB02242014.1 coordinate 179,312, forward strand.
TATTATAGATCTTTTTCCATCATGAGAAATTTATGAACCCATTCTTTACCTCTTCTATAAATTTACATCCACTAGAAAGAAAGTAAACCCCTTGAGAATCATAGCCCCAAGCCAAAATTTTAGCCTCATCTAAAGAATACTAAGGCCAAGACTCTAGATCTCCCCTCATAGGCCAATAACTCATGTATTTCCAATGAAAAATATGAGAATCCCTGACGAAAGAAGAATCAATAAAATTTAAAACTTTAATCCAACCAACATCCAAAATGAACTTACTCAAAGGGTAGAGAAGAGAGAATGCAAAGAGAATTGGGGAGTGGAGATTTCATAAATTATTCCATAAAAGAGCTTGATCACATAATTTAATAGTCTAGAAAATGCCTCACTTAACAAGAGAAACAACCTTCTTGAAGGTATTCCAAGCCATATAGCCTTCTCAATTAGTTTAGTTCTTTCAATCCTTTCAACAACAACCACATGTAATGACTCATAGCTAATAATTTTAACCCAAGGTTGATTTTAAGACATGAACCGTCTACAACATAGTTTAACAACTAGAATTTGAATATTAAGTTCTTTCTTAAGACAAAGACCACCACTTTGGTTAGGTTGAAAAAGCCTGTCCCAATTGATAAAACTCTACTTTTAGTGTCTAGATTCCTTGCCCATAGAAATTTCCAAGAAAGAGAGTCAAACTCTTTTAGAAATATTTTGAGGGTTGGAAGCACCAAAATGTTATAGATAGGAAAATCTTCCAAATTTTACTTCGAGAGGGTAAGATAATCTACAAAATAAAATTGACAAAAATCATATTATTGACATGTATCCAAAATTGATAGAAGGAGCAATTGATCGTGGGACACCAAGATAATCCAAAAAGGTTGTCCTATTTTGAATCTTAAAATAAGAACAATTCTCTATTGAATGGCCAAAGGAGCATTAAAGAAAAAGATATTTGACTTATCCTCATCTATTTATAAGCCCAAAGCTACCAAATGTGTATCCAAAGTATGTTGAAAACTAACAACCTCCTAAATCTTGGCAACATCCATCAATATAGTATCATCCAAAATTATAGACAAGAAACGAAATAAAGTTCCCTAACCACCTTACATACCTAGATAGTACCATTAACTCTCTAGGGGTTGAGAGACCTTCTCGAACCCTAAGCCATAAGAATGAAAATATAGAGGGGAAATGAGCCAAATAATTTTATCCCTCTCATAATGAAAAAAAGAGAAGATGTCTAGTATTGTTGAAAAAAAAAATCTCACATAACTCATGACACACCCAATCCATCCAAAACTATAACAAAAAGTGGAAGGATCATCTGACCCTACCATAATACTTTAGCAAATAAAGTTTGAAAAACATGGCGTTATCCTTAGACAAACCCATAAAATGAATAAGTTTTGAAGAAATAATAATACCATCAAGAATCTAGCATCCCTTAACAAAATCCCCCTATTCAAGTGGTATGATATGATCTAGGATTTATTTAAAATGATCAACAATGATTTTATAAAAAAAAAAATAGAATTGATTTATTTGAGAATCTACTTATTATTCTAAGATTTGTGCACAACTCATATAAGCTCATCCTTCAAAACATGCAAAAAATTGTTTAAAAAAATCAAAATGAAAGACATTGGGACTAGGAGCCTTACCTTGAACTTCATTAAAAAAAACAAAATTTTCATATTTATCAAGAGTGATAGGCTTGATGTGGATACTATTCATGTCTACAGAAATTATGGAAGGAAAGAAATTGAAAATGGATCATCCATCCTCAACAACAACATGATCACTTTCCATAAATAAATAAGATAAATCATAATTAACTTTTCTATTAATATACTCAAATGAAGTCAACTTATCTCATTGAAAAAGAGGTGACAAAAGAAATAACATTACTACTTATATTTAACTGAATTATGGATGAATGTTGTATTTTTGGTCTCCCTCAAGTGATGTGAAGTGCTTCTTGATTTTTTCTTCCAAAAAATAAGATAATGGCAATCAATCAATAACCAACTACACATATAAAAGACAAAATGCCGTCACAAGAGATACTGGCAAAGAAGGGTAATGGCAAATTGGTTGTAGCCAATACATGTCACAAACACCACATGAAATAAAGAACCAAATTCCCAAGCTTCATAATGCTACGCCAAAACAAAGGCAATAGCAGCATGAATTTATTCATTCATTATTCGATTAGCAAAATACAAGTACAACAAACATCGACGATAGGAAAAGTGAGTTGATAGTATTAAAATTCTGTAACAAAGAGCCAACTACAGATTACAAGAACAAATGACTCCCTTGTGCGTTGTTTTCCTTTCTTCTTCTCTGCCACATGTCCTCTACTCACTTTCTTGTTATGTTGGGCTGGGCTTAAGTGTCACACACTAAGCTCTGACCGGTCAATGTTGTTTTGTCTTTTTCGTTTTCCGTTTTATTTCACCATCACTATTGGGGTTTCCAGTGTTTGTACTCCAGTGTTATCACATCATTGTCAGTAGTGCACGATCCGCAAGGCCAGACATTACCATCAGATAGTGTCAGAGTAAATACTTTTGAAATACTATTATAAGGATTTAATACTTAAATTTCTAAAACTAAATCCTTATCATTTTACATCATAGATTGAGGTGAGAGTTAGTGTTAATATTATTAGTATGACAACCTAAATTAATATAGTATAATTTAAATTAATTTGTAAGATGAATGAAATACTCATATTAATATTAGTGTTAATTTTAATATGATAATATAGTTAATAGACACATCCCCTAATAAATATTAAGGTTTTTAAAATTAATATTATAGAAAATATCTTGATTACAATCAAGAAAGGTAAGGTTCTTGTATTTAATAGATTTTAATAATCTTAAATAAATGTTGAATATTTTATATAAATAAAATAAATATCTATGTGTCTATCTTAACATTAATTTAATTCAAATACTATATTAAGAAATTATTTTTTATATATATAAATATGGTATTATTTTAATTATGTTATATTGACGCATAGATTACCATTAAAATTTTAACCTGAAAATGTAATTAGATTATTGATATTCATATTAACATTAGTCCTATTAAACTAAATTATATTATTATTTTTTAATATTTTTATAATTCTTCTATGTGTCTATTAAAGGGTTTGAGTAAAAGATTTGATATTGCATTCCTAAATGGTTAAATTTCCAAAGATTTTTTATAAATTAAAATATTACATATTCTTATTTTCTTTTTTTTATTTAAATTTATATCTAACCAATCAATGTATTAGGAACCAACATTAAAAATATATGAAAGAGTTAGTATTTTAATTAAGAATAAATTTATAAATTTATTGTAGGATTTAGTATTATCAATAAGAAAATGGAAGAGTATATTAAATTTAAAATATAGGATAAATAAATAACAATTAAAGTTATATGGGACTTGGTTTTAGTATTAATGGTTGTACTCTAATATTTTCATCTATATTATCAATAAGAGTGTATTAAAATAAATTTATCCTTAAATTTATTGACTATTGTATAGATTAGTAAATAACAATATGTAATATTTTAATCTATAAAAATTCTTTGGAGATTTAACCATTTAGGAATGCAATATCAAATATTTTACTCAAACCTTTAATACACATAGAAGATGGTTTTACACAATCATTAAAATACCTTGAAACATTACCTTACTTTTTATCAAAAACATAATTCCACAACTAACTATTAATTAATCCCATATAAATTGTTATTTATATAAAATATCCCATATTTATTTAAAATTATTAAAATCTATTAAATACTAAATCTATACAATAATAACCTAAAAAATAAATAAAAATAATAACATTACAATAATTCTATTAAATATGTAATCCATTAATTTACTATAGTATGACACCATTAGCATAACACCATTAGTATAACCAATATTGTTAAATGTTGGATACCATCTTCTATGTAATATTAATGGATGCACTATATTAAGGTAATCCATTAAGGTATTTAAGGCTTGCAAATTAATTATATTATCAAATTTTTAATCCATTATCATATTTTTAATGTTGGATCCGAATACATTGAGCAGTCAAATATAAACTTAATTAAAAACATTTATTTCAAATTCAAATTGAAAAAATATTAAATTTATTTATAAAGATTTTTTTTTGGATAAATCTATACAATAGTCAATAAATTTAAGGATAAATTTATTTTAATATACTCTTATTGATAATATAGATGAAAATATTAGAGTACATCCATTAATACTAAAACCAAGCCCCATATAACCTTAATTGTTATTTATTTATCATATATTTTAAATTTAATATACTCTTCCATCTTCTTATTGATAATACTAAATCCACAATGAATTTATAAATTTATTTTTAATTAAAATATTAAATATTTATCATATTTTTAATGTGGGGTCCTAATACATTGATAGGTTAGATATAAATTTAATTAAAAACATTTATTTCAAATTCAAAGCTAAAAAAAATATTAAATTTATTTATAAAGATTTTATTTTTGATAAATCTTATTTTAATATACTCTTATTGATAATTTATAGATGAAAATACTAGAAAACAACCATTAATACTAAAACCAAGCCCCATATAACCTTAATTATTATTTATTTATCCTATATTTTAAATTTAATATACTCTTCCATCTTCTTATTGATAATGCTAAATCCTACAATAGAGATAAATTTAAATATAACCTTAATGTTCAATCCTAATACATCGGTTAGATATATAAATTTAATTAAAAACATTTATTTCAAATTAAAATTAAAAATTATTAAATTTATTTATAAAGTTTTTTTTTTGATAAATCTATACAATAGTCAATAATGCAAATACACTCTAAAATAATACATAAAGAAAATAACAATATGTAATATTTTATTCTATAAAAATTCTTTGAAAATTTAACCATTCAGAATGCAATATCAAATCTTTTACTCAAACCCTTTAATAACACATAGAAGAATTATAAAAATATTTAAAAAATAATATAATTTAATTTAATAGGATTAATAGTATGTTTATATCAATATCAATAACCTAATTACAATTTCAAGTTAAAATGTTAATGGTAATCTATGCATCTATATAACATAATTAAATAATACCATATTTATAAAGCAAATTTTAATTTTGATATTATAAATCTTAATATAGTATTTGAATTAAATTAATGTTAAGATAGACACATAGATATTTATTTTATTTATATAAAATATTCAACATTTATTTAAGATTATTAAAATCTATTAAATACAAGAACATTACCTTTCTTGATTGTAATCAAGATATTTTCTATGATATTAATTTTAAAAACCTTAATATTTATTAGGGGATGTGTCTATTAACTATATTATCATATTAAATTTAACACTAATATTAAAATGAGTCTTTCATCTTACAAATTAATTTGAATTATACTATATTAATCTAGGTTATCATACTAATAATATTAACACTAACTCTCACCAGTCAATCTATGTTGTAAAATAATAAGGATTTAGTTTTAGAAATTTAAGCATTAAATCCTTATAATGTCTCACCTTGCGGATCGTGCACTACCTACTAACAATGATGTGATAACGCTGCAAGACAAACACATCAAACCATGATAGTGATGGTGAAATAAAACGGAAAACGAAAAAGGAAAAACAACATTGACTGGTCAGAGCTTAGTGTGTGACACTTAAGCCCAGCAATTTTGTTGAGCTCTAGAACAATCGCCTTCTCATAAAAACACATAATTTGCTTCATTCATATCTAAGAATCCCTTAAACAAATACATTTCTCCACTCGACCTTTGTCCTCATGCAGAAAAAAAAAACCTCCACACAAGCAAAAACTTTTTTGATGCACCTCTCAAATCAAGGTAACTACTAACCACCCCCTATGCCATCATCCAGAAACAACAAGAAAGCTTGATAGGTAATGCATTAGGAAGCTTGCTACCACACAAGAGTCACCAGATGTCATACAGACAAAAGGAAATAGAGGTTGGAAACACAAAACCCAGAATTGAAAAACAAACCAAAATTTGACAAATAAAACCAAAACTCTAATGCCCTTGCATCAGGCTACACAAGGAAAGCAAAGTATCATGAACTCTTGTTCATGAGGTCATCGATGTAATGACCATAGGTGGAAATTTTAAGTACAGTTAACCTTGAAGCATCCTTCACCAAAGGATGATCATGCCACTTCACCAAATAACTAAAACACTCTTCGTTGCAAGTCTTCTTCAACAGTTGTTTATCCAAAATGCATTAAATTTTTGGCAAAACAAGTTTGGTCACTTGCTGATCTTGAATAGATTTCAACTCTAACTCGGTTGTTTCTTCATCTATAGCACCATGACATGGAAAAAAATCTTCCACATTGAAGATTGGTGAAATTCTCATGCTTAGAGGAAGACTAATCTCATAGGCATTCATTGAGAACTTCCAAAGAATCTTGAAAGGACTAAATTTTTTCATCTTCATTTTATTGTATTCACCTATAGGAAATCTTTCCCTGGACTCAGATGTGCCAAAATAAGATCGCTTACCTGAAAATGAATCTCACTTCGCTTCTTATCAACATACTATTTGTATTGTTGATTACTTCCTTCAATGTTTGGCTTAACCTCCTCATGAAGTTCATGAATTACTTGTGTGAAATCTTCTCCATCTACACTTATTTTCTCCATTTCACTAAGATTTATGAGTTCCTAGACACCCCTAGGATGCATGCCATAAACTATATAAAAAGGATTGAAACCTATACTCCAATTTGAAGAATCATTGTAAGCAAACTTAGCATGTTCCAAAGCCATATCCCAGTTACCAGGCATGTTCCCAACAAGGAACCTCAACATGTCACCAAAACTTCTATTCACCACCTTGGTTTGCGCATCCATTTGGGGGTGATAGGAATAATTGAAACTAAGATGTGTTCCCAACATTTTCCAAAGGGTTCTCTAGAAATTCCCAACAAACTTTATATCCCTATCTGACACAATACTCAGTAGAATACCATGCAAATGAACCACTTCTTTGAAAAATAGATTAGTAATATTGGTTGCATCACTAGTCTTTTTGTATGGGATAAAATGCACCATTTTAGAGAACCTATCCACAACTTCAAATACAAAATCATTTCCCCTTTGATTCCTAGGCAAACCCATGACAAAATCCATACTTACAAAAATCCCATTGTCGATATGGAACTGGCAATGGTTGATACAGCCATGTATTCTAACTTCTTCACTTTGCATGTTGACATACTCTACATCTCTCCACACACTTTTTAACATCAACCCTCATTCTTGCCCAGCAAT
>VDFB02242019.1:0-19690 GCA_007258455.2 Sequoia sempervirens
TAGTACCTAAGAAAAGAGAAAAGATTAGAATGGTCAGAATGGTTAGAATGAAGTAATCAACAATGTGGGCATGGTTCCACCAACCAAAATAGATGAGATGATTGGAGTTTTTATTAAGATAAGAAAAAGAGATCAAAAAACTTTGGTATCTCTAAAGGTTATGAGAGAATACAATTCCAAGCATTGGAATAAAGCCACTTGAAAAGGTGATTGTAGGAAAGGAACCTATAAAAATAAAACCTGGTTTTTTTTTACCAAGGGTTTGAATAGTACATAGATTGGTTAGAGTATAAGATGAACTCACAAACATGTCTATGAAAATTAACATTTGTTTAGAAGTTCCATAAGGAAGTGGAATACAATAAGGCACTGTGTCAAATCAATAGAAGTTGTAAGTGAAACAACTCTCTAAGTGAAAGGTACATCAACAAAAGAGGCTTCTAAGCATGGATATTCCTCCACCAAAAGGGATATTGGTAAGAAAATGGGAATATCAGTGTACCTCTTAATTTATAAGTTGTTGATTATTCATTAGATCTCTTACTAAAACAATCCAAAATATTGAATCTATAGAATAGAAATCAATGATGAATCTAACTTTGGGAAAAGTATATTCAAAGTAAGCCATTAAGGCAAGAAAAGGAAATGGGAAGCCAACAATGAGGAATTATTAGTCATTTCAAAGAAGCAAGTTTTTACTAGGAGTTCAACTTTGAGTCAAACAAATTTCATGAAAACACTAAGGGGGGAAGGAAGAGAGTGGAGCGACTCAAGTTAAGTACCCCACCCGATGAAAAATGTAGATGTGCTTTCAATTTGGCAGAACTAATGACTTCTTCACAAGTCATGATGTCAATTAATTCATTGGAATTTTTGGATAAAGGTAAATGGAAAGGTCAAGGATTACGACCTATTATCACCCTATACCTTATATTTATTTGATTGGAAGATCAAACAATATTATCATTGATGCCTTAGTAAATGATAGTTGGATAACTTGATCATGATAGGGAGGATCATTATCTATGAGATTGGAAAGGGAAGATCTAGAATACTCATGATTGGAAGAAAGTGTCTCTTCACTCCTATATACCTTATATGGGGAATTTAGATAACAATGTTGTTTATATATAAAAGAAGTAATACTACATATTATGAAATATATCCATGTCATGAAGCAACTTGATACTATAGCTTACTATGCTAAGAGACCTGGGGATGATAATGTTTAGCTATCAATCCATAGAGATGGAATGAAAGATAAAACATGATGTGATGCTATGCAAACACATCAATTATCTTTACTTGATTAATCATTTGATCATACTTTATACTTGAATGAAACCCTAGGTTTAGAATAACCTAATTGGAATGAGAAATTCATTTGAATAAAAGGAGAGACCTTAGGTTAAGCTTTAACCTATTGAGTTGGGTTATGTACTAGATTACTCATTAACACCTTTAAGTTGGGAATAACTTAGTTGAGTTGTACATTTGGTCTTGATTGGAACATATAAGGGTAGAGAAACCTATAACATCGGACTAGTCATTGATTGAGAACTCTATCCTAAGAATTGGAAGGGAATATTGAGATTGGGATTCGCCCATGTGGATGTGTCAATCACTTAAGCTTATGAAATTCTATATGAGTGGAAACATAGGTGGGATACCTAGTGAGTTAAAGTAGCTACTTGGTTAATTACTTTACACTCTTGAAAGGAAGTCATATCATTGACAAGACTCTACCTTGATTGGGTCTTATATTAAAAGGGATACACTCTCAAAGGGAAGCATCTATTGTTAAGTGAATCCATGGAGCTAATGAGAAATGTTCATGCTTGGTAATTAGGTATGCACTTAAATTTAATATCTTCTAGGGACCAACATGGTTGAGCGAGGATTAATACTCGAAATTAGTACCAATTTTATCAGGAAAATTAGATTGAGTTGAAAGATGGATTACATCTTTGAAAATAATCTAAGGACAAATATCCATGGTATGGATGTCCTAAGATAAATGGGATTTATCTTTGCAAAACTTATAACCATTATTACATGGGAATTAAAGATGGCGTGAGATCATAAAATAGGTTTTCACTTAGTCAAAAAATAGACTATTATTAGATATAAAAGAACATATGTACCCAAAGCTTTGGAAGATTCAAGAATGAAATGAGAAAATTAATGTCAAAGTTAGGAAATTGGAATGACAAAGGGAATTGTCAGATGAGAAACCACTATACCCTAGGAAAAGATATAGTAAGAGGCCACACAGACTGTGGCAAGATAATGTCTAGTATGCCAAGAAATGAAGACCGAGTGTCATAATCAATAAGACATGCATACTCTTTTGATATTCCAGGGGGAAAGTGGTAGAACACAAGACAGATCAATCTATCTATGTCAGTAAAACTGACATAATGTTCTAGCGGACAAATTCATCAAAGTAACCAATGCTAATTGGAAAATTGATTTATAGGTTTTTGTCCCAAATAATATATTGTGAGAAGTAGTTGTTTAGTGATCCTGAGAAGGTTATTTCATTTTTGAACAAGTAAATAATGATAGGGTTGTGTAAACCATGATCATACTATGAGACATTTAGTTGAACGAATGCACAATATATTATTATAGCCAAATAGGAAAAAATGGTAGACTAAATTTTGAATGATTTATAAAACTTCTAACATTGAGGTTTGGACCATTATATGGAAGGAAAGGTTGGAAACTCTATTAAGTTGAAATAGGGTTAACCGTAGACTTGATAGAATGTAAAAAGTGAGTAATAGATTGAAGAGATTGATGAAACTTTGTTGATGCATGGCTTAAGTATGAAGTAGTGTCAGAATTTTGTAGGTGTTCAAGAGCAATGTTATGCTCAATATGGACAAGTAATCAAGAACAAGTACTTTATAGTAAGGAAATAGATGTGTAAGTGATGGAAAGACTCAGTTTATGAGTTTTCTAAAAGTGTATATACAAAAGGGGAAGGATGGGACCCATGGTGTAGCGTACAATGCACCAAAATTCCTTATCTGTTTGGTTTATACTAAGGATAAATTCATGGTCCAAAGATACTTCAATCACTATAATTTAGGTGTCATGTATAGCTACTATTGTATCTAAGATGTGTATATATGATAATGTAATTAATCTACGTGGGAGAGTAAGTATGTGTGAGATATACAAGATTTCCCTATGAGATATGCATAGGATGAATATTTTATAAATCTTATGTATTTTGAGAATAGTAAGTAAAAATTTATTTGAATTTATCTATGTGTTAAAGTGTTATAGATCATCGAGGACAATGATTCACAAGGGGGGAAGTATGTTACACCCCAAATTATGTAATTACTATTTACTATTACTAAATAGGGTAAAATGTGAATTATGGAGATGAATAAATTATGCTCATACCATGTTATCAATGTGAATGCTATCTCATTTGATGATATATCATTTGGTGTTATCTCAATTGATGCTATTTTATGGGGAAATACTACATATATGTGAATAAATGGTTATTGAATTATTATTCCAACTTTAGAGATGTTTATGTATACTGCATATGTTGTGAACAATTGACTGTTGTGTGCATGTGTTGGTGGATGCAGGTATGTGTTCCATTCCTCTAGGCAGAGGAGAAGTATCACTTGGGAGAAGATCTTAGTCGGGTAACTGGTAAAAGTAAACTATTTGAGCATATACACACACCACATTAGAATTATTGAGTTGAGTCAATTTGTGGGTAGTAGGTAAGTCATCCTTAACTGTTATGTCTGCATTTGAGATTCTTGTTTACTATTGCATGCATTATTGGGTGATGTTTAACTGTTTAAGCTTTTGAGCCCTTCCTTATGACATTATGTTGAATGTGCTTGGGTTGATACTTTGGGATTTATGAATAGTTACCTTTATTTTGTTTCATGTAAATGTAAAATATAGCGTGTATATGAGCACATATATATATACATATACATAGATCCGTGTATGAGAGCATTAGAAAATGCACATGTATGTAAGTAGAAATACTCACATAGGTACATACACAAGGAAATGACTATATGTATATATATATGTGTGTGTGTGTGTTTTTGTGTGAATATAGTCACAAGGTCATAATCATTTGATATTGAATGGATTACTTGACTATAATGAATATTCTTGTATATATACAAAAATACACTTGCAAGCGTTAATGCATAGGAGAAGTGTACATATGTATATATTATATAAGTACATGAGTATAAATATATACATGTATTATTGATCACAAAATATGATAAAAGAGTTATTCATCTGGTTATAGAATGGGTATTTACTATGAGGATAAGAATATATATATACATAGTATTTAATATTAGGAAATTTTTCATGAGTATATAATAACACATATATAATAATGGAAACATTATATATTATTATATATATACATTTGTAGTGAGTATGCTTTTGAAAATGGGTTCAATGTAGTTTAAAACATGTTACTAGACCTCGACCAAATATTTTTGAAAGCAAACAAATGGAAGTATCTTGAGGCAACAAGATAGAGCATAGCCATGACAAAATAAAATGCCAGCATAGAGGTCGCTACCATAGTGTGTTTCCAATGCATAAGGGTAGGAAGTAAACTAAGTTTATTGTATGCATAACAACAATAAAAAGAGGTGCACAAGTATTAGGGGATATGACTACCACGTATAATGAGAAGTGTATAGAAGCCAATAGAAGCTTATCATGACTGTTCATTGAAGCCAATTTATAAGGTTGATTTGTAGTCGATAAAGACAATGGAATAATGGTTGATAATAGTCATTATTGACTATGTCAAATAAAGTCGATTTAATAGCTTATGGCTATTAAATGTAAATCGATTATCTTTCAGATCACACATGGTCTACGGTTAGCTTGAATTGGTCGACACTATGATAAAGAGCAACTTTGACTAGGTCTAAATGCCTTTAAATGTTTAATCGACTCATTCCTTAAATTCAGTCGATATGTGCTAAGTGTTACAGATTTACTGTTGACTATTTCTCTCCATCTAAAACTGTACCAACTTGATAATAGAATAGAGGCTTTGGCACCACCTCTTGAAACATTTTTTTGTTGATGTCTTTGTGAGAGTATAATTCAAATTATTCATGTGAATTTTGAATTAGTCTTTGGATTGTTGTCAAGGAAACAAGTTGATCTGTAGGAGTTTTTGCTAAGTCTGAGCTTATTTGATCGAGACCTTATTGTTGAGTTTCATGAGTTGCTTTGCATAAAGTTTTTTGTCCTTTGCATGCCTAAAACTGTAGGCTTTGAGGTTGCTTGGTTTCTCTATAAATAGCTAAAGCATTTAATTTATGAGGGACACATTCTTTCCCAAGAAATTATACATCTTTTGTAGATAATTATTTTTGAGTTATTATTAGCCATACTTTCCTTGTTTTATGAGTGAGATATAGAGAGTGTTCTATTGTGAGTAAGAGGTAACATTTCTGTTTGAGAGAAGTAAGCTATCAACAAGTGAGATAGAGTTGTTTGTGGGAAGTTGATTATTAGGCTAGTTGCTATTGGAGAGTGTTGCATTGCTTTCTTTAGTTTGGATAAGCGATAACAGGCATGGGGATCTCTTTTTCTTTGATTATTTGAAAGATATGTCTTGTATGCATGGTTTTGAGAGGTCTTTTCCAGTATATGTATTAGAGAATTTAGATTATTATGAAAAGGAAGTTGAAGCTTTTATGTTGTTTTCTTAATGCATTTTTAAGTACTCCATGATAGGAGATATTGCTTGACACAAGTATTTAATTATACTAGATGTGTCAAAGAGATTGCTTGACATAGGTATTTAATTACACTAGATATGTTGACAACATAGGTATTTAATTATACTAGATATGTCTGAGCATGAGGTATATAATGTGTTTTGTATTTACTCCATAGTAGGAGATAGGTGTTTATGATAAGTATTATATACTAGGTATGATTGAACATAAAAGGCACTTATGGTACACTTAGCTAAGTCATTGATTTAACTAGGAAAGCTTGTGTTTACTCCTAGGAGAGATAATCCGATATGGGAGGGAGTTTGTGTACTTACAAGTAAGTAGGGTAATCAAGAATATAGGTTATCTGGGATGATGGACTATCCATTGAAGGAAATACCTATGTGTAGCTTAAGATAGCCTTAATTCAAATCAGCCCTGAGTAGTGTATGTGACAAATGACCCTCAGTAGAACATATTGAATGAAACACTTTGATCAAAGTAGTGTGATGACCTTTGGATCCACTGTTAGTTCACCATGATTCAGTATTACATGCTAGACAGAGATTGTGTGATTACAAGTTCTAGTTATGTAGGACACAACACTATGCTCAGTTGGTTGTTGTTATTGATTACTCTACCAATCTCTTCGCCAAAGGGAAGGGCCATTTATCAAATGATAGATGTGTGGGGGACTGCATTATGTGTTCGTGGTTGGCGAAAGAGCACTTGAGTGATGCTTCTCCTCCATAGCAGACGACAAAAGAACCAAGATTTGAAAGGAAGGATCTTGGACCGTCTTACAACTATTTGTTCTAAAGCTCATTGGAGCTATGTATGTAAATGTATGGATTCTTGTATTGTTGTAACTTGTGAAGTTATTGTAAGAAATGGTATATTTATTGTAAGTTTATATGGAATCTTGTTTGTATATTCTCAATAAAGAAAGAAAAAAATTATTGTAATGGATTTTTAGGTAATTTACTTACTCGTATGGTGTGAATTTAGAAATTTTTACTGCATTGAAGGTTTGGCATGTTACAAAATTTCTTTAGTGAGAAATTAGCCAACAACATGTAGTTTATGCTTGAATTTTCTACTAATTTTTTAATGAATTTTTTTACTAATTTTCAAAGTGGACACATTTTGAAAAATAGAAAATTGAGTGTGCTCCCCCCTAATTTTTTAGAAAATAATTGAATATCATTTTTTTTAATGTGCAAATAACATAGTTTAGTTTGTAAAAATGTAGTTTGTTTCAAATTTCAAAAAATAGGTAAAAAATGAGATAAAAAATACAATACATAGGTTTTTGACAAAGAAAATGGAGACACTAGAAAAATAAATTAAAGATCAAAACTTGAAAAATATCAAAAACATGAAAAAAATTGCATGGTTAGAAAGCTAACAAAGAGTACGATGTTACTACAATATTTTTTTGACTTGACATTGAAACACTTGCAAACCTAATGGGGAGCACACTAGAGATTTTGTCAATTTTTTACAATTTGTAAAAGCACATCTTTGGATGTTAAAATTTCAGTCCAACACTTTGGGTTGGAAGCCCAAGGAAAATCCAACCCTAAGGGTTGAAAGTTACCAAAGTATAAAATAATGTGAGCATGTTATAACATGCTCACATTATTTTTTGTACTAGTTTCCAATAACGCGGCTGCATTATAATGCTAGCACGTTCTAGCATGCTTCTGTTATTTTAAAGTCAAAATGACTCCCTCACCTTCTATCTCTCTCTCCCCTCTCTATCTCCCTCCCCTTTCTACCTCCTACACTCACTCTACCTCCCTCCCCTCTCTACCTCATACCTTCTTTGTACCTCTCTCCCCTCTCTACCTCATACCCTCACTCTATCACCTATCTACCTTCCTCCACTCTCTCTCTCAACCTCCTACCCTCTCTCTCTTCTCTTTATCTCCCTCCCATTATTACCTCCTACCATCTCTCTCTCACCTCTCTATCTCCCTTCTCTATCTCTATCTCTTTCTTTGTATCTATATCTATCTCTTTGTCTCTCTCTATCTATTTTTTAATTTTTCTATGTGTTCATGTCTCTCTACCCACTACCCCCCCTCTCTCTCTTTGTCTTTGTTTGTCTCTACCTATCTCTATCTTTCTCTATCTTTTTCTTTGTCTTTGTCTCTATCTCTGTCTCTATATCTATATCTATCTCTATGTCTATCTTTGTCTTTGTCTATTTTTTATCTATCTAAGTTGTCTATGTCTTTGTCTCTATCTTTGTTTATTTATTTATCTTTTTGCATGTCTATGTTTTTATCTTTGTCTCTATCTTTCAATTTATCTCTATTTCTATATTTATATATGTTTGTCTTTCTTTCTTTGTATGTCTCTCTATCTCTATCTCTATCTCTATCTATCTTTGTCTTTGTATTTGCATCTTTGTCTATGTATGTCTCTATCTCTATCTTTATCTCTCTTTATCTCTCTCTATCTTTGTCTCTTTGTCTAGATGTCTCTCTCTTTGTCTATGTCTATGTCTATGTCTATGTCTATGTCTATGTTTGTGTCTATGTCTATGTCTATGTCTATTTCTATATCTATGTCTATATCTATGTCTATATCTATGTCTATTTCTATGTCTATGTCTATGTCTATGTCTATGTCTATGTCTATGTCTATGTATATCTCTATGTCTATGTCGATGTCTATTTCTATGGCTATGGCTATGGCTATGGCTATGCCTATACCTATGTCTATGTCTATGTCTATGTCTATGTATATGTATATGTCTATGTCTATGTCTATGCCTATGCCTATGCCAATGCCTATGCCTATGTCTATGCCTATGCCTATGCCTATGCCTATGCCTATGCCTATGCCTATGCCTATGCCTATGCCTATGCCTATGCCTATGCCTATGTATATGTCTATGTTTATTTCTATGTCTATGTCTATATCTATGCCTATGTTTATGCCTATGCCTATGCCTATGCCTATGCCTATGCCTATGTTTGTCTCTGTAATATCATGCTATAATATTTTTGTTGTGTCTGTGGTGATCTGTCATGTCACTATGTCTCTCTCTATCTCTATTTATTTGTCTCTATCTCTACCTCTTTCTCTCTATATCTATTTATGTCTTTGCCTTTGTCTCTCTCTACCTCTTTCTTTTTCTCTCTATCTATCTTTTTCTTTATCTTTGTCTTTTTCTTTATCCCTGTCTCTACCTCTTACCCTCTCTATCCTCATTACCTCCCCCCCTCTCTCTACCTTCTACCCTCTCTATATCCTCTACCTCACTCCCCTCTCTACATCCTACCCTCTCTCTTTTTCCTCTCTACCTCCCTTTATCTCCTCTCTACCTCCTACCTCCTCTCTCTCTCTCTCTCTCTCTCTCTCTAACCCCCCTCCCCCTCTCTCACCTCTCTACCTTCATCAGGTCTCCCTCTCACATCTCAACCTCATACTCTCTCTCCCTCACCACCTCTCCATCCCTCCATCACTCTCTCTTTCCCTCTCTACCTCTCTTTAGATTATTCAAAATTTAGGGCCTAGGGTTTAGGGTTTATGATGGAGGGCTTAGAGATTAAATATTATTTTTTTAGGTTTTATGGTTTAGGTATTACATTTACTTTTTAAGTTTTTGGTGTTAAACATTATTTATGTTAGGTTTTAGGGTTTATAGTTTAGGATATTTGGTTTAGGGTTTAGGGTTTATGATGGAGGGTTGAACATTTAGGGTTTAAGGATTAAATTTTTTAAAGGTTTTAGTGTTAAAAATTATTAATGTTAGGCTTAAGGGTTATGGTTCCAAGTTTAGGGTTTAGGGCTAGGGTCTAGGGTTTAGAGCCTATGTTTTAGAATATTTGGTTAAGGGCTTAGGGTTTATGATGGAGGTTTGAACATTAAGGGTTTAGGGCCTAGGGTTTAGGGCTTAGGGTTTATGATTTACAATTGATGATATGGAGGGTTTAGGGTGACAACTACCTCTCTCTCACTCTCATCTTCTCTCTATATCACCTCTCTATCTCTTTCCCCTCACTACCTCTCCCTTGCTCCCTCACTCCTTCACTCTCTACTCCCCCTTCTCTCTTTTCTCTAATTTTCCTCACATCTTCTTCTTAGAATTAGACTTTGTGCAAGTTATTGTTGGAAGCCTTGCAACATGAGCATGAAGTATGGATGGTTTGTGTTGGTTGTTCCTATTTTTTCATTGATGTCAACATGGTGATAACTATATGGGAAGACTACTTTGTTTACCAAAAGTTGTTCTCTACTGGTGATACCCTTTTGAGATGGATCGATCCGTTGGTATTTGAGTCAAAAATTCATCACAAGATCTAATGTGAATCTAATCTCTTAGCCATGTTTTCTTGGCTCATTCAAACAACTATATCCTGGATCTTGAGACATCTTTTGTTGTGAGAAAAAAGTTATCTATGACAGAGTGTAACTCTATATTTTACTGTTGTTCTGTGTGTGGCATACCATGTGGGAGACTCTGCATTCTACTAAGGTGAATATTCTTATGCTACATTTTTGGTTGATAGTCTCTTTGTTGGTGGTATGATGGGAAATTAATGTGCTCTCAAATCCGAAAGGTGTTTGCTTTGAGAATTATTTTTTGGTTTGGACAAATTTTTTTTAGTCTTGGTCGACTCAATGTATACAATATATTATGAAGACTAGTTATGCTTTATGGATGCTATCTGACTTGGTATAATGCTTAAATCATATATGGTACCAACTAAAGAAGGTTTTGATTATTCTTGTGTTCATCTAATTAGACCAACCTAATTGATCATCAAGATATACTTGTATATATATAAGATGTTTTGAGGAATGAAAAATATGGTATGGATGAAGAATAAAAGAGGAGAAGAAAAGTGTGAGAGCCTAAATGCTTTATCAATTGTGATTAGTATAGTTTTTTTGAGTGATTACTATGTGAGGTAGTACTTCATATTTTGATCTTTAATGTAATTGAACCCTGCACGTTGAAGGTGTATTCTATCAATTCAATCTTTTGGAAATGAGCCACTATCATTGTATCTTGGCAATGAGCAATCTTTTGTAATCAAGCTATGAGACTTTTTAAGGATAGTGAGTCTTGGTAGTGAGCCTCGTAATATTATGTATCTGGATATAATATATTGTGAGTTAACCCTCACCATGTTTTTTCCCTTTTTTGGTTTTCCACATAAAAATCCTAGTGTTCTTATGTATGGTTGCATCGACTCATTTCCATGATCTCTCTTGCTAATTTAGTCAGAATTAGAATAATGTTTAAATGGATTTCTTTATGGTTTTATGGAATACTGATTCACCCCCCCTCTCAATATTTTGGAATACTGAATCAGATCTTGGTCCCTCAGAGGAAGCCTAACAGCTTGAGGGAGGTCCTCGAATTTGATTATAAGAAATTTTTTCACTTAGAAGTAGTCTTTGCCAAATGTTCAGAAGAAATGGAAGATCTGAAAGACAAGTTGATAAAAGTGAATGAGTTTATTGAAAATTTGCAAAGTAAAAGTGTTGAATCATGCGATCTATTGTTTGAAGGAGAAGAAATTATCTCTAGCTTGCTACAACAATTGGATGAGAAGAAAAGAACTAAAGAATGTCAGGAAATTGAAATTCAAAGGAAGATGGATGAATGCTTAAAGCTAGAAGAAGAAGCAGAAATTTTAAGATAAGATCTAGAAAAGGCAAGAAGTTTTGAAGAAAAAATTAGGATAGGCTCGATGATACCTGATGAATTGATTACTTCTTAGAGATTGGTGATGGATATGAGTGGTTTAGGGTTTGAGAAAGGATGAAGTTTTAAAGCGAAGCAATCTACTAGTAAGAAGAATCAAACAAAGATAGACAAATCAAGGATCGTAGAAGCAATCTCAAAAAAATCCTGTCAAATGTTATGATTGTAAAAGGTACTTATCTTTAAATGGTGTTTGTTATTCCTGCAAGATGTTCGGTCATAAAGAAAAAGACTGCAAAAGTAAAATGAACGATTCTTTATTCGAAAATTGTTCTAAGAGCAATAAGAATGGATATAAATTTATTATGTTGAATAAAAAGGAAAATGTGAAGAAGAATATTATTTTCTATAAGTGCATCAATCTGAAACATTCTAGCAATAGTAGCAGAAGAAAGAAAAATATCTATCCAACGAAGAAGAATGATCAAATCATTGATCCAAAAGAAGCAAGAAAAGAAATGAAAAGGATTTGGAGAAAGGAATTGGAATCATTAGTTTTATTTGTACTGACCTTTAGTGTAGATACTCCTATCAATTTCTAAGAAAAAGCAGTGGCTAAGGGGGAGAAATCATCAAAAAATCTAATGAACCCCCTCATCGGTACTTGTGTCATATTATAATAGAAGTATATTCAATGTGGTAAGGAAATTAAAAAAGTTTTGCTGCATGTGTGAAGGTTAAAATCTACAAAATTCAAAAGAATGAAGGCATACACAATCTTTGACGCAATCTACCTACAAGTTGAAGCATTTATTGCAAAATAATTTGGAATGGAAGGAATAAATTTAGATAATTATAAAGGCTTATATATCTTTTGCGAAGCATGCAAAGGAAGTTTAGAAGGAAATTTAGAATTTTAGGGTTTGAAAAAGAAGTCAAGTGAATTTGAAGTGAGCTCCAGAAGCAGGATATCTACACATCTCTTGTTGGCATTTTAAGAGGTATTCCTGTTTGCACAACCTTTCATTTTTACTTGTATGGATAATTCAAAGGTTATGAATAGTGTGGATAAAGTGAAAGTCAATTTGAGAAGATATTTAAAGGATTTATTGAAAGATTTTGTTGGTGCATTCTCTTGCATACCTTCAAGAGTGTTTCCCAAAGAAGATATCTATGCATTTTTTTCAATAAGATAGAAGAAATGTTGTCAGTTTAGTTGAGCATGCTTTGGGAAAGTGAATTGGAAGAAATCCATGATGACTGCAAAGTGTTAGTTGAGAAAAAGTAGGATGTTTGAAGGAAAGTCCCCTTGTTTGAATTTGAGAAGTACATTAAAATAGTGTTGAGAAAAATTCATGATGAATCTTTCTAGATTGATGAAGCATATTTGATTACCAGAGAAGCTATTAGAGATGCAACTAGTTTGTGTTCCTCCAGACCAGTTCTCAAACAAAAATCTATGGATGAGAAAAAGATATTTGAGGTTACCAGTGTGAATCTTGAAGGAAAAAGGATTGATTTAAGATCGATTGTTGATCTGGTAATACGGTATGCTACTATGGTCATTGATCACAAAGTTTTTATCCCTAATAATGACCTTACAGTTTCTACTGTTGTTGTGCATACTATTGTTGATATGGTTAAAATAGGTATAGAATATGACTTATGCAAATTACTCCATCTACATCTTTTGAAGAATTTAAGGGAAATCAAGAAGAATACATTTTAGTATGGAAATTTGGTTGTCTATTTACTCTTTTACTTTTTGAAAGAGTTGTTGGTAATAGGAAGGATAGAATGGTAAAACTCAAAGCCTATTGCCTATCAAATCAGGAACTTTGTGATAAATCTTGGTAGTTTGGATGCACAAGAGTCTACACTTGTTGCATTATTTAGAATATTTCATATGAGGATGAACAAAAGGTTTAGGATTCTAGTAAGTGTTGTTGAAAGGTACTTCAGAAGCATAAATTTTCTTGTGTCTACAAATTTTTATCACATGGAAGTAGTTTAATCAAGGTTATTTTGGATATCTGAATTGAACTATGAAGTGTCAAAGGTTGAAGTTGATAACTATGCTAAAATTATTTTGGAAATCCCTAAGAATCTTGGTGTAGAAGGCACCTTTGGTAGCGTGACTGGAACATGGAAGAAAAGGAAGAGTGTTGTTAAGCAAGAAGTTATAGAAGGAAGTGAGCTTGAACATGAGCATCAAAGAATAAATATTCATAGAGCTTTGGAAGAATTGCAGAAGGTTATTCTCGGTGCTAATTTTGAGTCATCTATTTCTATTATGGAAAATCTTTGTGGCATGATTGATTCTTTAAAGGTTTACATCTCTAGACTTGAAGTGTCTATTTGAATCAGGTCCAATGAAGAAAATTTGGAAGATATCAAGGAAAAATGTGTGAATGCACATAGTCGAGTGATGAAGGAATTGGATAGTGTACAAGGTTGTGAAGAAGAGGCACATAAACTCATTTATTTTTTCCTAGGTTGGTCTGGTTGTACACTGAATATAAAAAATGAGATAAGGATGAGTGAGTTCTAGTTGAGCACTCAGGTTGATACATACAGGTTGGTAGAAGATAAAGATAATCAAAGGTGCTCCTACATTGTTCATCTCTAGGACAAATTATTTTCTCTATAGGATTATTGTTATCAAGAAGTTTGTGGCACTCAGAGACATGATTAAACTCATACATACTACTATTTCTAGTGCTCTTGGTTGTATTGGTGAGTTATCATAGATCAATCTTAGTCCCAATACTTTAGCAGATGGTGTAGAGTCTTTAATCAAGCTTGAGCTATTTTACAAGACCCTTGAAAGTGGAAAAGGTTCATGGGAAGAAGGTAAAGCATCGTGGAAATCTATCCTAGAGAGTCTTAGAGGTTCTTCTTCAGGTTAATTCAATTTTGTGTCCATATCTTTTTTGGATACTTTTTTGATATGTACATATATATTAGTGCCCCTTCCTTTTTCATTTTTGTCAGAGGGGGAGAGATGAAGAGATGAAGAGATAGATAGTTAGAGTAAAAACATTTTTTTGAAGAAATTTTTTGATAGGGTGAGTATTCAATGTATTCAATTTCAGTTGCTGGAAAATGTTTTTGTGATGCATGTTGCCATCAATTCCAAAGGGGGAGATTGTTGGAAGCCTTGTAACATGAGCATGACGTATGGATGGTTTGTGTTGGTTGTTCCTATGTTTTCATTGATGTCAACATGGTGATAACTATATGGGAAGACTGCTTGGTTTACTCGAAGTTGTTCTCTGTCGGTGATACCCTTTGAGATGGATCAGTGTGTTGGTATTTGAGTTTGAAATTCATCACAAGATCTTATATGACTCTAATCTCTTAACCATGTTTTCTTGGCTCATTCATACAACTATATCCTAGATCTTGAGATGTATTTTGTTGTGAGCAGAAAGTTATCTCTGACAGAGTTTAACTCTATATTTTACTATTGTTTTGTGTGTGGCATATTGTGTGGGAGACTCGACATTCTACTAAGGTGAATATTCTTAAGTTGTGGTTTTGATTGATAGTATCTTTGTTGGTGGTATGATGGGAAATTGATGTGCTCTCAGATCTTAAAGGTGTTTGCTTTGAGAATTATTTATTGGTTTGGACAATTGTGTTTTAGTCTTGGCTAACTTACCATATACAATATATTATGAAGACTAGTTATGCTTTATGGATGCTATTCGACTTGGTATAATGCTTAAATCATACATGGTGTCGACTAAAGAAGTTTTTTATTATTCTTGGGTTCATCTAATTAGGTCAACCTAATTGATGATCAAGATATGCTTGTATATATATAAAATGTTTTGAGGAATGAAGATATGGTATCGATGAAGAATAGAAAAGGAGAAGGAGAAGTGAGAAGTGTGTGTGTGTGTGTGTGCATGCGAAGGAGAAGAAAAGTGTGAGAGCCTAAATGCTTTATCAATTGTGATTAGTACAATTTTGTTGAGTGATTATTGTGTGAGGTAGTACTTCATATTCTAAGATTCAATGGAACTGAACCTTACACATTGAAGGTGTATTCTATCAATTCAATTGTTTGGCAGTAAGCCACTATCATTGTATCTTGGCAGTGAGCCATCTTTTGTACTCACTTATTGTGAGCCTTTTTAAGGATAGTGAATCCTAGCAATGAGCCCCTTAATATTTTGTAACCGGATATAATATATTGCGAGTTAACCCTCACCGTGGTTCTTCCCTTTTTGGGTTTTGCACATAAAAATCCTTGTGTTCTTGTGTATGGTTGTATTGACTTGTTTTTATGATCTCTCTTGCTGATTTAGTCAGAATTAGAATAATTTTTAAATGGATTTATTATGGTTTTATGGAATACTGATTCACCCCCCTCTCAGTATTCTGGATGTTCAATAGTTATAATGTGAGTGTGTTGTAACATGCTCATGTTTTATGGAGACAAATAAAATGGTAAAAATTTCATGGTATCCTCATGACTTAGGACTCACATGCTCTTTTATTTTCTACATTATGCACATTATCCAACAAATAAATTCCTTTTTCATGGTGTTGAGGATGTATCTTGATTGAATTATTTGCATATTCCACCACCTTCATTTGTTTTGTCAATGCAGAAGAAGTAAATTTCATGTTTTTAGGTCGAATTTGGTTCTATGAACTAATTTTTTCATGTTTTAGTGTTGGAATGTTAATTATCATGTTTTTTTTTTTTGAAATTTGATAATATAGAACCATTATTTTTATAATTTTTACTAATTATATTATTATTGATATATAATTAAATATTAAATATGAAAGAAGTGGTTTAAAATTTCTAATTTTGAAGGTGTGTGAAGCCAAAAACAAATAAAACATAATTGTGCAATCGATCAAATTGATTCCTAAAGTTTAAGGTATTTTCTTTTTATCTTTCTATGTTTTGTGCTTGCTACCTTGTCAACATAGTTCATGTGCTATATATTGTACCATTCCTAGTGATAAATGTATTGATTTATAATTTTTGTATCAAATGAAACTCATGCATGTATCAAGTAATACTTGACAAATCACATTCTCTCAATGCACAACCAAGTGTCACTTGGTCAATCACAAAAAAAAATATCGTTCAAGTATCACTTAACTAGGTAAATATAATATGCATGAATCAAGTTTCACTTGATATCATAATGATTCATTCATTACACCAAGTGTTACTCAATACCCATGAAGCTCAAGTAGTAATAATACTTCTTAATCCTTCATGATGGTCACATATTCTTTATAGTGCATCAAGTGTTGATCATATTTGAACATCTTGGGATGAAGACATGTCATTCTTTCCAATACTTTGTTGAGTTTCTTTGTTATGCATCAAGTTTTAATTGGTCATTATAGAACTTAAGTTACATTAGGTCATGTCTTGACCCCTCATGCAGTCTTGGAATCCTTTAATTGTTCTAAGTGTTACTTAGACAAGTGAACAAATAATTCAATCATATCCTATTTCATAAATTTCCCATTTTGATTCTTCATTTTTTCTCTATGGTTGGTGTAGACATCCAAATTTGGACAATTAATTTATCCAAATTTATCACTTTTCATCTAAACATCCTCTTATCCGAGTTAATTAAGTAATATTACTATTATTTAATCAATATCTTTAATTCTGCCAAATCCTAAGGTATTTAATTAATAATTAAATACCTTACCCTCCTTAATCCTCTTTTCATCAAATAAATTAAATAAATATTACATTTATTTAATTCCTCACATGTCATTTTCATCTAATCCTAATCCATCTCCTAATTTTTTTCATTAGGGATGTGCACATGCCTAATCCTTGATTAGGATGTGTCACATCCTCCAACTTTTGCAAGTTGGCTTTTAATCCTCATTTATCTTCTAATTACTAATTAATTAAGCCTAATCATCCTCCAAGGAATTTTTAATTCCTTTTTATTCTTCCTAGATTCCCCTCTTTTATATGTGAATTTTTAATTCACATTCCATTCTTCCAAGGCTTCTAGAACCTTGGACTTGTCACAATCTCCACATGTGACCCACCTTGGACTTGTCACAATCTCCACATGTGACCAAGTCCCACCTTTTTGGAGCCCACCTTTTATCCTCTAGATCATCCTAGGAATGTGAATTTTTAATTCACATTTATATCCCCAACCACCTTTCCTTTTCCCATGTAGATTTTTGAGGAATTCCAAAATTCCTCAAATGTCCCTTTCACTCCCACTTGGGGACAAGGAATCCCTTTTTGAGGAAATCTCCTCACTCCCCAAGGTGCATGTCCTTTTTCCACCTCATGTACCTTCTTGACACCTTATCTCCATCTCATATCCCCTTGTCCACTTCACCCTCCACATGTCAGATGTGAGGGCTTGTGGTTCTCAACCCACCATAGCCCTTCATCTTGGCCTTGTTGGAGTAATCTTGACCATTGAATTCTCTAGAGAATTCAAATCTCTATAAATACCCCCTCCTCAAGGGCATTTGGAGAACACTTTCATTTTTGGAGCAACCTTATGCTGCCAATTTGCCTTCTCAAACACTTTGCATTTTGATAACTACATGCTGTCCATTTGAATCCTCAAGCCTCTTCAATCATTCAACCATCTTTGTTAATCATCTTGCATATAGAATCTTGCATCTTAGTCACTCAATCCATCATCTAAGGAGCACACAATCCATTCCAATCAAGGGCCAATCAAGGAGAAATCAACAACAAGGAAGGTGATATTGTTTCTATTTTGTTTATCCATTTCCTTTCTTATTCTATCTCTCTTTTGGCTAATCTTGAGGTGTCCTTGGTATTTTGTCATTCATATTCTTAGTTAGTTTGCACATTTAAATGATAGAAATATCAAGGTATACATTTAAGCCTTAGGTGGGACTCGAACCCACAATCGCTGATTAAGTCGGTTATATTCCCAACCACCTTTCCTTTTCCCATGTAGATTTTTGAGGAATTCCAAAATTCCTCAAATGTCCATTTCACTCCCACTTGGGGACAAAGAATCTCTTTTTGAGGAAATCTCCTCACTCCCCAAGGTGCATGTCCTTTTTCCACCTCATGTACTTTCTTGACACCTCATCTCCACCTCATATCCCCTTGTCCACTTCACCCTCCACATGTCAAGATGTGAGGGCTTGTGGGTTCTCAACCCACCATAGCCCTTCATCTTGGCCTTGTTGGAGCAATCTTGACCGTTGAATTCTCTAGAGAATTCAAATTCTTCTATAAATACCCCCTCCTCAAGGGCATTTTCAAGAACTTTCATTTTTGGAGCAACCTTATGCTGCCAATTTGCCTTCTAAACACTTTGCATTTTGATAACTACATGTTGTCCATTTGAATCCTCAAGCCTTTTCAATCATTCAACCATCTTTGTTAATCATCTTGCATATAGAATCTTGCATCTTAGTCACTCAATCCATCATCTAAGGAGCACACAATCCATTCCAATCAAGGGCCAATCAAAGAGGTATCAACAACAAGGGAGGTAAAAGTGTTTGTGTTTCATTTTATTTGCATTCTTTTTCGTTGTATCACTCTTTTGGCTAATCTTGAGGTGTCCTTGGTATTTTGTTATTCATGTTTCTTAGTTGTTTTACACTCTTAGAGCAGTAGGAATTCCAAGGTATCACATTTCTGGCACGCCCGGCGGGACCCACATACGGGTCTTGCATTTAACGTCTCTTCGAGTTAAGAATTTTGCAGGAAAAACTCGCAGAAAGGTGGCAGCGCCCCAAGTTTACCACAGAATGTTGGCAGCGCCCTCTTGGCCACTACAAAAAGGCGGTAGCGCCCCACATCTAAAAGTTTTATTCCTTCCAACACATTTGCTGTGATTAGGGACATATTTAGAGGGCTTTGCTAACACTTTTTTTGCAGTGGGAGGGGCATAACTTTCCTTTTTTCTTTAAAATCTGACAAAGTTTACCGCAGAATGTTGGCAGCGCCCTCTTGGCCACTACAAAAAGGCGGTAGCGCCCCACATCTAAAAGTTTTATTCCTTCCAACACATTTGCTGTGATTAGGGACATATTTAGAGGGCTTTGCTAACACTTTTTTTGCAGTGGGAGGGGCATAACTTTCCTTTTTTCTTTAAAATCTGACAAAGTTTACCGCAGAATGTTGGCAGCGCCCTCTTGGCCACTACAAAAATGCGGTAGCGCCCCATATCTAAAATTTTTATTCCTTCCAACACATTTGTTGTGATTAGGGACATATTTAGAGGGCTTTGCTAACATTTTTTTT
>VDFB02242022.1:0-15421 GCA_007258455.2 Sequoia sempervirens
AGGAGATGACTCCTATCCAAGGTATAGATATGAAACAAATATTGTTAATCATGAAAACACACGATAAACCTTACTTTTGAATTCCCAAGGAGGAGACGACTCCTATCCAAGGTGTAGATATGAAACAAAGCTTATTAATCACAACATGAAATAATAACGGGGACAACAAATCATATGAAGGACCTATCAATGCAATTAACGATCAAATATTTAACTAAGGTGAAAAGGTACCATAATAATAACATTCAGGTAAGGCGGCTCAGTTATTTATTATCACAATTAAAGTTCTTGAACAAATACTAAATAACAATACTACAGGTAAGGTTGTTCAGCATGCATGATATCATGAGTAAAATTTAAAGATACAATTAGCAAGAATGCTCTTATTTATAGACCTCAAAGGAGTAGGGAACCCTAAAATCTCCTTGAGTTAACATGAGTCTTGCAAGCATGCAAGATTCATTGCTAAACCTAAATGTATGCAACTATATAGCTAACTGGAAGAACTACCTTAGTTAACTGAACTAAAACTAAACTAAATGGGCATTGCAACACACAAGTCCTTATTGATATGCAAGTTAACTGACAACTAATATCAGTTAACAGAAACTGAAATCTAAATGAGAACTCCAACTGTACATAGGTATCTCTAGACTACACATGCAATGAGATGTGGATCAATGAGTTAACTCAAAAAGAGGCATCGAGTTAACTGTTGTGTTTTAATGCCTATCCTAAAGAGGTGGGATGTCCTAATTTGTAGTTCATTGGCCATAATCTCGAGCAATTAATCCCTCCATGAGGTTTTTGATTTCATCACCATCTTGATATCATCACATGTTTTAACTGTTAATTCATTGCTTGGTAACTCTAGCGGCTCTGCAACTGGAGTGATGGCCTCTATTTTCTTGCAGCTTTTCACTTATGACGCTTTTCACATTTTTTCTCAATGGAAGAATGTTGCATGACAAAACCACAAAGTTTGACCGTGAACTCTTTGGTTGTGGGAAATCCACACGAACTTGTTTCCAATGGTATCAACCCTCTAAACTAGCCTTGGAATGCTATGAACTATACGAGGTATGAAATCATGTGGACTTTGAGTGTCTATGCCTACCAAATTGTTTGAATCAACCCTCCGGATACGCTTGATGCAAATCTGTGTCAGTCATTCTGATGAAATCATGAATTAAGACCAATTTGGTCTTGAATTAAGTCTAAGTGAATTGCATTCTAAAAAACTCACCTATTGACTGTAAACACGATTATGTTCTGACAATGTTTTTTGGAAAGCTAAAATGGCTCATGTTGAGGCTAAAAATAGCCTATTAGGGGGAAATTTTCACGAAAAATTCTAAGACGTGAGTTTTGTAGAGAAAATGATTCTAACCAAACTCACAACATCGAAAATTCAAAAAAACACCTTTTAGCTTGAAATATGTAAAGACTTTTCAGAAAAAAGCAATAGGGGGTAGCAAGGGTTGCAGGGCAATTTTTCCCAAGAAAAACTAGCACATGGGTTTTGTAGGCGCTAATGAGCTAAACACACCCAAATTCTCTATTTTTGGAAAAAATGAGTTTTTGACCAGCATGCAAAAGAATCTTCTAAAAAAAGTACAGTACTTCAAAATGAGAAGTAGTGGGGCAATTTTCTCAAAAAAATTAGAAACATGGGTTTTGTTGTTGATGCTGAATCAAGTGAACCTAGATGATCAGATTCTAAAAAATATATCATTTACTTTGACATGTGAGAGAAAACCTAAGACAAGCATAAAATAATTTGAGAGAGAAAATATAAATTATATTTTGCCTCTGTCAATCTTCAAGAAAAAACACCTCCTTCAATCCTTAATCTGATGAATTCTTGGCAAGAACATGCTGGAAAAATAAAGCATGAAATATTACTCTTCTACGCAACTTGAATGAAGAACCTCAAAGAACATTGAAAATGGCCTTCATTTGATCCTTCAAAAGGTGCTAGAGAGAAAATAGCTAATTTTGGCTTCAACCCAGGCAAGAAATAATGATGTTGTGATGCCTATGCTTGAATGAATAAGCATTTTGGAGGTGGCACTGCTAGTTAGATAGGTGCTCCAGCCCTAATTGAGTTAATCCTCATGCATGCATCATGAACTGATGTTCTCCATTAATTTTGGATGCCATATGCAAGAGGTTGCATGCAAAAATCGCAACTAAGAGTTAAAATGGTCAAACTTTTGCTTTTTGGGTGGCATTACTTAGTTTTGAATTTTTTTGCTAACTTCCTACATTTTAGCTTTCAAAAATGTCATTGCAACCTCTATTAGACCCTGAATTTGAGATGCCTAGTCGATCTTGGAGGTGAGCTAATACATTCATCATGTAGCTAGAACATTTCTAACAAAATGTTGTCAGGAGTTGCAAGTGCTAAAAACTGAGTCTAATGCATCAAAAGTTAGGGTGCCTTTTCCCAAAAGGGTGCATATGACACCAGACTTGGCCATTGTAAGGAAAGCTAAGGTGTGGAATAAACTCTCCTAACGTCAAAATCTCAAGAAAGAATGTAGAGGTGACTTTAAATTTTCAATTACATTCCAATTAAGATACACTTGAAAGAAATAACATAAACAGATAAACAAACATACACAGATGAACACCAGATTTACGTGGGAAAACCCTTACGAGAGAAAAACCCACCACACCAAGAAAAACCCCTTTTTATTACAGTAAACAAATTACATATAGAGTACGGGCTTCACTCTCTGATGTCAATTTATGGTAGCAGATTCAAAATCAACCTTGTACAGAACATCTCATTTACAAGACACTCTCAAATTGAATTCACACTGATCACCCATCGAATTCTTCATCCAACCGAACATCATCATCGACTCCTAAGTATATCCATGTCATCCATGATCGGTTGATCTTCCTCACAGGAATGGCCACAACAGTCTAACTTCCAACGATTCCCATTCTACTCCTCTGATTGGTCAAAGACACACCACGTAGGACAGTCTTCCAATCGGTCAAAAACGTTCAACAGTATTCGCATGTTGGTGAGACACTAACCATGTCTCCCCGATGCCATAAAGCCCAACTGTCGATATCGGCCAGAGACATCACCTTCGGCAAGAGGTTACACCGAGTTCAAAAGCTATCGCTCAGACTCACCCTATCGCTAAGACATCGTATCGATATCCACTGCATGTAGCTCTATCGGCAATACCATCGCTATCGGCGAGAGGTCATACCGATGTTCATCGTGCAAAGCAGTCGGCGAGACAAGCCATATTGTTGAGACTTCATACCGATGACCAACACATGTAGTGCTATCGACAAGACCATCACTATCGGTGAGAGGTCATACCGATGTGAACATTCGTCAACAAGACTTAGGCTATCGCTAAGAGTCACCCCGCAGGTTCCAAGTCACCCCGAGTCCATCCTTCACCAGGAGTCATACCGACAACATACCATACCATCGACGAGACAATCATCTGTCGCCAAGGGTTCTTATCGAGTGTTCATGCCTCTCCCCGATAACTTCAGTCGCCCAGAGTCTCCCCAACATCCGATAAGCATAACCTGTCAGCCAGACCAACCCACTTGGCAAAGGGTTACATCGAACACAACAAGTCACACTGATAACATCCCTCGCCAAGAGTCTCTCTGACCAAACACCATCGAAAAGACATCTCCCGATTGATAAGACTCATTCCGACGGACAGTCACACCCGATTGCTACATCGATTGAGGCGGACCAAAGTCCGCGCCGATATCGGCGGAACTTTCCACCGTCGCCCGAAACATCATTCCATTTGTCAAGTTATCGAAGGCTTTCGGGTTATGTCGATGTTGAGATTCCAAAAGTCACCGACAAGCTAACAAATTAAGATCGAGAGGTAGATCGACAAGACATCTTAGATCCGCAGCGACCATGCTTACTCCCGAGAGGGTTCGGCTGTGGGAACACTAATTCAACAATCTCCACTTGGCGAAAATCACACGGGCACCTCGAGGCACAACAAAGGCTACTAAAATTCGCCTGGGCACTAACACCATCAGACTAGCACCACGAACTTGTTTGTGCTCACAAATTTCGTCAATGCATCTGCAACATTCTCCAAAGTATCCACTTTTTCTAAAGAGACCTTTCCATCTTCCACCATATCTTGTACAAAATGATATTGCACATCAATATGTTTCATCCTGGCATGGAAAGTAGGATTCTTCACCAAACAAATAGCACTCTGACTGTCACAGTCAATTGTAATTTTCCCTACATCAAATCCAATGTTAGAGCACAAACGTTTTAACCAGATTGCTTCCTTACAAGCATGTGTTGTTGCCATGTATTCTACCTTTGCCAGTGGACAAAGCGACTATGGCACGCATTACTCATCCAACTAATTGCACCACCATTCAACATGAAAATATATCCATTGGTGGACATGCGCTATCCATTGTCCCTACCCAATCGAAATCCACATAGCTCGAATGTTGAGAGTCTTCTATGATTCAACCAAATTGCCATGGTACAACACAATGCATATTCTGAAGTTCCCTTCAAATATCTGAATACTCTTTTCACAGCATCCCAATGTGTTCTGCCAGGATTAGCCATATGTGGCCTAGCCTATGATGCCAGAGCATAGTCTTTTCTGCTGGAAGTTTAGCTTCCATAGAGTTTACACTATCAAAAAATTTTACCTTCTTTTCTCCATGAGTAGCTTTCTGTAACTTTACAGTGACACTATTGCATTGTACAACATGTGCATCCAACTTATACAAGGTACCAATACAAGCACCCCTTGCTAGCACCATAGAGCCTCTAGTCATCTTCGCGACCATTTCGAGAGAATGTGACTTGCACTCCAATATCATTCGACTTACTAGCGAAGAGAAGTAAATTTTTGAGCGGACTTTGGTATATGCATTTTATAAGTGATTCCTTCACTCTTCCATCGGAGATTGAATTACGACTCTTCCGCGACCCAGCTATTTCAAAGATGAATCTTGCCAAATACCTTTCCACCATCGTGGTACCATGCCGATTAGGTAGACCAATCTATGAGATGTCATGTGGAAAGATGCTCGAGAATCAATCAGACAGACATCATCTGATGTCTGTGTAGCCAAGGCTGCAATGAAGGCGTCTGCATCACTCTGAGAAGAATTATTGTCGGAAGAATTCTTCTTCTTCTTTTTCTCCTCTTTGCAATCCTTTGGGACATGACCAAGTTGCCCACAATTCGAGGCACTTCGCTTTGGACTTACCAGGATACTTTGATCTCCCCTCTGTTTTGGATTTGGACTTCTTTTCCTTCTTCTTTCCTTTTATCTTTTGATCTGCCTCTAACAACAAGAGCCTCCTTCACCATTTTAGAATATTTTCTTCTCATTTCTTATGATAACAAAGAATCAACATCTTCCATCTTAAAGTGGATAATGCATTGCTCCCAATAGCCATCACCAAGTGATCCCATGAATTTGGAAAAGAACACAATAAAAACATACAACGATCCTCTTCATCAATCTTCACACCAACAAATATTAATTATGCAATCAATATGTTGAATGCGTTCAGATGATCAGCAATAGATCCTCCCTCCTACATTCTCAAAGTGTCTGACTTCTCAGAACAATTTATTCACCAAGGACTTGCCACGATAAATAATTTTGATCTTTCCACAAGAAGATGCAGTCTTTTTCTTCATGAACATTGAAGAATAGAGTGCGCTAATGGTATATCATCCCCTTTGATTTTCTATGCACTTGAGTCCCAATCCTCTTGCTTCATGCGTAGGCTTCGTTCGAACCGCGGCAATCCAAGATCACGATCAACCATGATCTTCCATTTTAAGTTTCCACAACTCCAAAATTGCTGCCATTGAATTTCTCAATTTCAGTAACTCTGACGTACTTTCCATCTTAACCTATAATTCAAATTACCAAACTTCTACAAGACTCCCACTGAACAGAAATTGACTCAAAAAAACTGACGTACCCACAAGGATGACACAACTGGCCAGACTTTAATACCACTTGTAAGGAAAGCTATGGTGCAGAAACAACTCTCTTAACGTCAAAACCTCAGGGAAGAATCGCGAGGAGGTTTTCAATTACAATCAATTAAGATACACTTGAAAGAAATAATAGAAAGAAAACAAAATAAACATACCGCAGGATGAACACCCAGTTTGCATTAGGAAAACCCTTACCGAGAAAAACCCACCACACCAAGAAAACCCTTTGTGATACGATAAACAAATTACATACATAGTTTGGGCTTCACTCTGCGATGTCAATTTATGGCAACATATTAAAATCAGCCTTTATGCGAACATCTCATTTATAAGACACTCTCAAATTGAATTCACGCGATCGCCCATTGAATTCTTCAATCCCAACCGAACATCATCATCGACTCACGGACATATCGTAATGATCCGCTAAGGTTGATATTCCTCCACGAGAATGGCCACAACAATCTAACTTCCAACCGGTTCCCGTGCGCTCCTCGGTTGGTCGAGAAGACACACACCGCATTAAGGACGGATAACGTCGGTAAAATGTTCAACAATATTCGCGTAATGCGTTAGAGACCTGTGGTAAATACCACAGATGCTACAAAGCCCAACTATCGATGTCGACGAAGTTGCGCCGGTTCAAAGTTGTTAAACCCCGGAGCTCACCCTATCACTAAGACATCATACTGATATCCACTGCATGTAGCTCTATCGGCAAGACCATCGCTATCAACGAAAGGTCATACCGATGTTCATCGTGCAAAGTAGTCGGCAAGACAAGCCATATCGTTGAGACTTCATACCGATGACCAACACATGTAGTGCTATCAGCAAGACCATTGCTATCGATTGAGAGGTCATGCGATGTGAACATGCAATACGGCCCAAGGACTTAGAACGTAAGCTAAGAGTCACCCCGTAGGTTCCAAGTCACCCTGAGTCCATCCTTTGCCAAGAGTCATATCGACAACAGACCATACCATCGGTGAGACAATCATCTGTCGCCAAGGGTTCTTACCGAGTGTTCATGCCTCTCCCCGATAACTTCAGTCGCCCAGAGTCTCCCCGACATCCGATAAGCATAACCTGTTGGCCAGACCAACCCACTCGGCAGAGGGTTACACCGAACACAACAAGTCACACCGATAACATTCCTTGCCAAGAGTCTCTCCAACCAAACACCATCGGCAAGACATCTCCCAGCGGTAAGACTCATTCCGACAGAGGAAAATCACACCGATTGCTACATCGATCAGATGGACCAAGGGTCACGTCGATATCGGTTGGACTTTCCACCGTTGCCGAAACATCATTCTGATTGTCCAAGTTACGCCGAAGGCTCAGGTTATGCCGATCGCTGAGAGATTCCAAAAGTCACACTGACAAGCTGACATATTAAGATCAGAGGCAGATCGACAAGACATCTCAGTAGTCACATCGACCATGCTTACTCAGAGGTTTCAGCCTGTGAGATTGAGACACACAATTCCAACAACCATTTTTCCACTTTTCTTTATCCTTCTAAATTTTCCACTGATTCTTCATCTATAGGCATTTGACGAATCTTGAGGGTTGAAAATTGGCTTCACTAAGTAGCTAGGAGGATTCTACACAAATCTCATGAAGATGATAGTTTCCAAAAACCTCATCTAACTAGCCAAAAAGCTAGGCACCCCTAGCCTGTAGAGGTACATTTTGATATTTTCACTTTTATTTTCCCTCTATTTTATGTGCTTTCCAAAATAACTACCACGATCACTCAGTACATCTTATGGACTCGCGAGTAGATTCATCGTGGAGCTAGGCTGAATCTGAAGAGATTCCTCAAAAATAGATTCAGCAAATTCCATCATCTGAAAGGTCTACTTCAAGGGCACCCTTGAGCTACAGGGGCGCAAAAACTAAAATTTGGCTGTCATCTCTGATGTGTATAACCTCTATAACTTCTGCTTCTACCTTCAATTGCCAAAGTTCCATAAATTTGGTGGAATCACTTGATGGCTTGCTAGAAAGCTAATAGAATTCTAGAGAGAATGAAAGTATTTGCAACCATTGATAACTGCATTTGGGCCTTCAAATTGAAGGGCACGCCTAGCCTGCAGGGGCACAAATGTCACTAGACTTGGTAGTTTTCAGATTATTTTCATCATTTTCACATCTCATGATCACTGTGTCACTTGTTGAGTTGACCACGTGGAAGCATTATTGTTGCTGATGCATGTGTGTGACTATATTTAACCATTTTTACATGTACGAACACTACAAAGTTGACTTGTATGTTGATTGCACAAGCATCTTCCATGTAGCAAGACGTAGTGTTTTGAGACTTAGAATATTTTTTGCAATTTTTTCCATTTGAAAATCCCCACCGTCATGAATCATTTTTTCAACATCTTTCTTTGTAGGATCTTCTGCTCTGAGTTTCAGGCTTAAATTTTAACACCTGGTACTAGACAACTACCATTGACGACCTCAGACGTCCTAACTTTTCTCCTAAAAAGGCGAAAACTACCCACTAGAGCTAAACTGACTATAGCGTCCCTCTGTTTCGGTCATCTTTGAATATCGAGTAAGTTTTTTATTTGTGTCTTGTGAAGTCATGTTGACCTTGTCGTTTGACGAACTGTGTTAATTTAAGGGATAACATCTCTGGTTTATCATAGAAGATTTGAAATAATAGCTCCTAGTGTCATTTTCTTTTATAAGGAAGTTGCTCCATGTTTTATCTCCCTAAAATGAGAGAAAATTTTGTCCTTATACTCTCTTCCCCTAAATGTATCCTTATTTATAATTGAGAGAGGATAACCGATCTTTTCTTCTTCTTCTTCTTCTAAAAGGAAGGGAAATATGTTTTAAGTAACTAACTAGGTGGAAATAACAACTATTAGCCAAGTACTCTCTTACTTTTAAGGAAATAAATTATAAAAGGTTGTTTTATTTAATCTCTATTATTTAGTTGTATATTCTTTTTAATTAAAAGTAAATGTTATACAATTTAGGAGAAAACATAGATTATGTGATTTTATTAGGTTTTTCTATGAAAGCAAAAGATAATAAAAGGTTTGATTTAGATTTTTGGTTGATTTTTGG
This sequence comes from Sequoia sempervirens, assembly GCA_007258455.2. Lineage (NCBI taxonomy): Eukaryota > Viridiplantae > Streptophyta > Pinopsida > Cupressales > Cupressaceae > Sequoia > Sequoia sempervirens. The sequence continues at coordinate 9,102 of VDFB02242022.1, forward strand.
ATTATGTGTATATTTGTATATTTAAAACTAGTGAATGGTAAAAATGGAATGCTATTTGATTTAAGAATTTAAATTGGAAATTTTATTTTGATAGGAATGCATTTATATATATATATATAATATGTATTTAATTATTCTTCTTTGAATCAACCTCTTCATAAAATTCCTTGTATAATATTTTAGTGTCCCTAGAAAAGAAGAGGTCATTAATATTACTACATTCTATATACGTATATGTGTAAATATATAGCTCATGATTAACAATCGAGAGAAAATTGGTATTCAGATAGATAAATTACTTTTACTAAAATAAATATATATATATCAATTTACTTTATTTCATCTTTTAAAAAATTCTTAAATAAAATAAAACATAATTTACAATATGTTTATTTAAATAGAATACTATTTATTAATAGTATTAAAGGGTATGTGCAGGATCATCATGGAAAAAGCAGGCCCTTAAGTGGCGAAAAATTTAGAAAAATCAGAGTTAGGAAACTTGATGTAAAAATTTGAATAAGTTATCTATATTATTTCACAAATATGTAAGAATAGAATCTGTAGAAAATTGAATTTAGTTTCTAAAATACTAGGTTTATTTTAAAAAAAATTCTATTTAGTGAAAATTTGAAATTTCAATGCAGTAGTACTTAAATTTCAGGGAAAAAATAAGTAAAATTATGCATGCATTACACCTAACCACAATAAAATGATAATATTTTTTAATACTAATATTTAAAGATATAAGTAAGAGGACTCATGTCGGTGTGATGCATATTTTTTGTAATTTTTTCTAAGCAAATGAGTGAGTATGAATTTTTATTACAACTTTTAAAATATAAAAATCATATGTCTAACCACCTTAACTCGGTCAAAACTTCACAAAATTCATTTTTTTTTTAATCCTAAAGTATGCAAAGCATAGAATGTTACACATATTTTGGATTCAAATAATGTGATACCATTAGAAAGCTATAGATGTTTTTCAATTAGCCTATCAATTAGGACTTTAGTCATAATTCAAATAGAAAATGTATAATAATTATTTATTAAATTCAAAGTAAAGCATAATTTATATTGGTGGAAATCTGAGAATCTCCTTTAAAAACCCTTTTCATTTCATCAATTTTAGGTAAAAAAAGTCATCAGCTGCATACCATACACATACCCATCATATCACCACTTTTTGGCCCATCATGATCCTGCACATACCCTAAATTAATTAAATATACTTATACAAACTCAAACCTCCAAAACCTCCACGTGCCTTGAGGCTTCTCTCACAACTTGCATGAGTTTTCAATGTGGAAGAAGCTGGAAAAAGTTTTGGAAATTTGCTTTACACCTATCATTTGCATGTGCTTGAAAATGGCTAAAGCTTTTTATTTTCTTACGGCTTCCAATTGCATTCATGGGGGAAACTCAGGAAAGTAAACCCTAGTTAAAAATAAAGGTAAAAAGAAAATCACCATGGGAAGAGGAAGCTGTTCTTGAAAGGAGAAGGGTAACAGGAGTTACGCAGAAGCTTGAGGTAAGTGTTCCTCTATTTTCTCCAGTGTGTTTTGGGAATTAGCACCATGCCTTCAATAGTTCTTTATACATTCTCTTTGTATCTGAATTGTGGTACATGTGTTCATCTGGCCGACCATGAATTTATAAGGAAACATTGGTTACATTTATCATCTTCAAAATAAATTTGCTTCAACTAGTGATGTTGTTCCTTGGAATATGATTTCTGGTTTCTTATTTGTGTTCATTACTTTGTCTTAAACAAGGCTATTCAATTTGTGTCAGGAAGCCTTGCTCACTCTAAATAGCCTTTCAAATGAATTCTTCGGGCTTCTTTCTTGTTTGGATTAAGATTTGTCTTTCTGGTTGATACGTATTATCTAAAACTATTTTCATTGAATGGGTAAAAAAATAAAGAGTATTTCAAACAGTTCATGCGCCTAGTTTGTGCTTCCACACTTTGCATACATGTCTACCCACGGCCGCTGCAACTTCATCATCTGAAAATTTTCCTCTATCCTTCTTCTTATGCTCAATGCCCATAACCTATCTCAAAGCTTTCATTTTGGCGCAGGCAGTTGGGATGCTAGCTAAGGTTTTGTAATCAGGCTTTTCACTTTCCAAATTGCATTTGCTCGAAAGTTTCTTAAGCCTTTTCAATAAATCCGTGTTGTGCATATTCTACAATCATTGCATCCCAGGAGATCACGTTCCTTTGAGCCATTCTAATAAATACTTGAAACGCCTTGTCTATGTGCCACATTTTGGATACATGTCTCCCCGCGTAGTTGCAACTACAACATCTAACAAAATTCCTCCTTCCTTATGCTTTGATGTATGCATGTGGCCATCCTGAACCTCCCATTTTGGCACAGGCACTGAGGATGTTGGTTAAGGTTGCATAATTTGGCTTTGAACACGCTGCTATTAGTAGCCACCCCTTCAAACTCTACCTTGCCGGTATCGACTTGTCACTTCTCTAATTTGGTGAAATGCAACCAAAATCTTAATAATGCACACATTTAGGGTTTAATGTTCAGTTTATTTAAAATGAAAATTACAGCCAAGATTTTATTAATGAGCACATTTAGTTTTTAATATTACTGCATCCTTGTAAACTAAGTTTTTCATAAAAAAAATTATTGTTTAAACAACCAGCCTGTGGGATAAATGCAATGTTAAAACTTTGTATTTAGAAGTAAAAACGTATGCATAAGCATATATAACATGAGCTTGAAAAGTTAATGTAAGCATATATAGATAGTAGTATAAAATTGTCTTTTTCTTTAATTAAAGAAATTAACATTAGGAAAATTCCATTAAATGTATTCATGTGTCTATTTAAAGAAATAACCCAAGCTCCCTAGTAATTTTGTTAATAAAGATAGAAAATATTAGTAAATTTAGTGAAGTTAATAACAATGTTAATACATCCTAATTATTAATAATTTTATAATCAAGTTAATAAAATATTTATTAAGTTAGTATTATATTAATATTATTCATTTACTTATCTTTTAAGGGCTAGTTTGTATCCAAGTTATATGACATAATTAGTGTTAAACTGAAGTACCAATAATCATATATATGATTGAATTGTATGCATCACCTTGTTTATATGTACTCTTGATAGGTACTCTTGATAGGGATGTATTACATGTGTGAATTGAATTTGTATGGTGTGCCTAGCGTGCTAGTAAGCATTAGGATAAAGAGGCCTATAGGTGATTTATTTGTATAACATGTTAATGGGTTGATTCAAATTAAATTGGATTGTGCACACAATGCAATTAGCATGCTTGTGCACATTTCAATTATTCTATATTTATGTAATGGATTCAAAAGAAATATAAATCGGTATCATTTGTATGAGAACTAGAAGAAGTTTGGTGATGAGCTTAAGAACTTCATGTATCCTATATTTTATCAATTTTCTTGTTAATACAAGTTTCCCTTAGAGAGGCCTTTTATCGAAATTAGACATGATAGATTTATTAGATTTGATATTTCATCTATTCTCTAGGTTCTGTTAGCTCTCAAAAATGCAGGTAAAATACCTCAAGAGGCTGCCAAACTCTTGGTACGTTTTAGGGTAACAGACAAGGCCAAATGGTTTAGACCTTCTTCTCTTCAAGTGCTACTAGACCTAGGCGAGTATACCTATAAGAATGAAGCAGACTTAAATGATGTGACTTGATTGATTTGATGGATCTATTGTGATGGCACAAATGTAATAGATGAAAGCTTGCTCACTACTTCTACTCCTACTACATGAAAATATAAAAGTGTGTATATACTTTGTTTTTACGAAATTTATTTTCTAGGGTGTGACAGATCAGTGCCTTCTATCCACATGGGCAATGGAGTCAAAAATCAAGAATGATATGTGATTCCCGCTTTTGGCTTAACTCAAGTTGCCAGGAACTTTGAAAATGAGGTTCTATGACTGGCATAAAACTTCATTGATTTATGACTTGCATAAATTGTGCTGGAATATTTTTTACCAAGTTCTTTAATTATCCAAAAGAAATCCTTAAATTATTGTGACTCACTCAAAATAATTTAAATCTGACTTGCAGACACCAATTGATTAAATCATACAAAATGAGAATACATTTTGATAAACTAGACATATACTTGATATACTAATTTAAATTATTAGAAGACCTCAAATTGGAGACAACCAGATAAAAAATATAAATAGATACATCACAACAACTGAACACCAAAAAAGGATTTCACTAGTTTAAAACACTATCTCCATTGTTTTGCTTCAAAAAAGTTTGTACATTATATACATACCTTGTTTTATTATTTCCTCCTATTTTCTCCCTTCTAATCCCCTTTCATTTGATTTTATCTAATATATATACATTATATCTTCAATAGTTGTGACCTTTCACTGTTTGTCGGTTGCATCTCTTCATTATATTTTAATTAATTGCCTTCGGCAAATTAAAATATTTTAATCTTCATTATCTTTCTCTCTAGTGAAAATTAATTCAATAATCTTCCTTTGCTGGAAATCTTGACTTCACTTTTTTACCGGTATGTATCTCCAATATGTCCTTTGGGTAAAAATAATTATCCCCTTTTGTCCTCTTGATGCAAATTGATTTATTTACCCTTTCACATGAAAATATTTTTTAGGTAAAATAATTACCTAATTGGTTAATTCTTCCATAAAAATATTTTACCTCCCAAAGCACTCTTACACCTTTGGTAAAAAATATCTTTCCTTCTAGTGCAAATATTTCATAATCTTTTACCCTTTTTGCTTCTCGTGAATAAAATAATTCTCCACTTTTAAATTCTATAAATTGAAATGAATAAAATTTATTTTTTTCTCAAAGTATTATTAGTTCCACCATGCGGCACCTTTAATTCAGATTACTTTGTTTTGCACATTATGACCATACACCATCCCGGGTGACATAAAGTCTTGATGCCCTCCATTTCTTCATATGTTTTGTTTGCACATGTTTGCTGCCTTTGTTGTTTGGAGTACTGTTTTGGATATTTGTCGCTGATTTTTTAAGCGGCCGATGGATTAAACTTTGTGATATGATGATACATTGTATGGTGATAATTGATTTCTGATATGCTTTGTGATAGCATAGATATTTCCTTCAGATGTTATTGTTATATATATGTTTATGATGGACTAACTGTTATTTAATTTGTCAGTCTGATGTGACATGTATTGGTGTGGAGAATGGAGTTGCATCACTCGCTTGTGAGTGCCCTGTGATGTCCGTGATTTTCTCCGCACGGTGTGCTTGTACAATGGATTATATATATATGCATGTTATTTGTTTGGTTGCAGGATTGTAGGTAAATGACACCGACTCCACCTGGTTACTCAGGTCTGAGCGTGTCAAGACTCAACGGAAATGTTGATTGGGAGGTAGTAACATGGTTTATCCTAGTCTAGTCTTAAACCCAGTCACAGTACATCGTCAGTTTTAGTTTGGAGTCTTTGGTGGTCTTGTTTGTCCCTAATTGGATCAATTGCTTGAAAGGAAAATTTTATCAATTTAATGATAGTTTATTATTCTTTAATTTACTATTGATTTAAATTAATTTTAAATGTTGAAAAATAAGTTTTACATTTTATTTAATTAATTAATTAGTTTGTTTGGTTAAGTAATTTGATCATTGCGATTAAATTATTTAATTAAATAGATTAATTAATTAAATTAAAGTTACCTTTATTATGTGAATAAATTTAAATTTTAAATTGGTTGATATGTGGAAATGGTATTTTAGTTGATAAATAAATTAAATAAAGAAAAGGGAAATTTGTATTTTGAAAATTGAAATTTTAAATTCTTTAAAAAGGCATTTAAATTGTGATAAGGAAGAAATGAATGATTGTCGTGAGGTTGTTGAAAGATATTTGTTTCTTCTCGACATGTGTGCTAGTTGAATTAATTGCCTTTTTGGGTGGAGGATTTTCTCGGATGTTATCTGGGATTTGGGAAAATACAGAGGATTACCTTTTCTTCATGGAAATTGAAAGAATAGGGTGTTGTTAAAATTGTTTTCAAAAAAAATTGTGATTTCCTTTGTATTGTTGTATATTTCTGGAAGATCTCTTTGGCTGGAAGATCTTTTTGGTTGGTTTTAGCTTCCTTTTGGATTTGGGTTTTCTGGAGAAGCTTTGGAGGATTGCATGCAACAGGCAACAGAGGCTTTCTTCTACAGGCAGTTTTCAAGCTACAGGAAAACATGTACTTTTCTTTGTTTTTAATTTGTTTTCTTTAGAAAAGATTTCCTGAGGAATTATTTGTTTTGTGAAAGCTGTA
>VDFB02242027.1:0-12601 GCA_007258455.2 Sequoia sempervirens
TTATATATTATCAAATAAAATAATACGATATATTTTATTACATTATTTATAATGGTTAATAATCTATATTATTTATAGATTATAAAATAATATATATATATACATTAAATATATGAATTATATATAGCTATAATATAATAATATTATTAATAACTAATATATACTGATATAAAAAAAAGGGGATCTATATAGGATGTGGATAAATCCCCTTAAAAGTGAAAATGTGTGGGGGACCTATGTCCAATGCAAAAAGGGGTGTCCACCTAATCACAAATCCACCTTTCTCTATTTCACTAGGAAGAAGGATAGTGCCACAAGCAACTAGAATTGACCTACAATCCTTAAGGTGAGTCAACTCCAAGTTTTGGGAGACTATGTGGTCTATTCTTCCTTATGACAAAAAACTATAAAATATGACTAAAAAGTAGTTTTAGGAGAAGAATAAAAGTGCATTAACAATCCAATATCTAAGATCTATCACTTGGAATGTGAAGTATTATGATAACACTATCAGAAACAACAATCAATTGGAAGATCTGAAAAGTTTAAGACAGTTTGTACCTGGCTTCAAAAATGTCATAAATGATCATGTCGAGACTCATTCGCCCAAGTGAATATGTCCTTGCACTCTTTTCTAAAAATTATTTTTGTAGTCCTTTAATATTAGATCTAAGGCTCGGATTTCTCTAGGTTTCACTGTTGGAAGACCAAAAATAAAACATGTAGGTGAGTTTCCATATCTTGACAACTTTGATGACAACTTTGACAACTTTGTAAAATTGCACTTTTGATCCAATTTCAATCCTTCTTCACTTGCAAATCTGCAAACACACAAAGAGGATAAAAATGTTTGTTTTTGGTGTATAAGGGTTTTCCTTGGTCAAACCCTAGTTTGGTAATTAAACCTTGATAATGAAATGAAAGCACAAGTAGAAGGAATGGTGAATGAACACTAGCTTGTTGCAACTCACCAAACCCTTTAATGGCTTCAACCTTAGAGGACTTAATTCTAACACATCACTCCAAGGATTGGATCTTGCATGAAATGGCTTGATTGGATGCTTGATTTGATACTTGATTTGATGCTTGAATGCTTGAAACCCACATCAAAATGTTAGCTCCAAAAACATGCATGAACACACATAAACTTTGACATCATGATAGGATCTTGAATGATACAATAATTGACTGATATATCTACTCTCCAATGCTCTTGACAATAATATTTTCTCATATGAAGTTCACCTCTAGCTTGTTAGATATGAATTAATAAAAAAATGTTGTATTTATAGGTCAATTTCTAATTTCCCGACAATTACAATTTGAATTTGAATCATGAAAATGCCACCAAAAACATATTAAAAAATGGGATCCTAAACTTAAGGACTCATTCACCCTTGGGAAAATTGGTCTTAGGTGCCAAACCTAGGACACACATTTTCCAAGATGTGTAATTTGATGCTTGCAATTGTTTAATGTAGGTTCCCCTTTCAGAAAATGAAATTAATTAGGCTTTTAAATGCATTATTAGGTCAATTAAAGGATTAATTAAGTCCAATTAATTAAGGGGATGCAAACATAGTGTGAAAATGTAAAAGAGTACATTTTCCTACATTACATTTAGCCCCCACTTTAGTGAGAGTATGAACTTGCGCTCAAACTCACACTAAAGTAGACAAATATATGTCAAGAGAGGTCTAAGTGCACAAATGTTGATGGGATAGGATGACAAAGATCAAGGAAGTGGCCAAGATCCCATGGAAAACTAATATAAGCACAAAGGGACACATGTTTGTAGCAACAACACAGATGCATAATCATGCCATGTCAAAATTAATGAAAAAAAAGAAAATAAAATAAAAGATGGACTATTTGTGGTTGCATTGTTGTCAAAAAAAAAATGTTCACAAGTGAAAACCCATTGTCTCCTATGCAAACAAAATATACTCACAAGGGCTAGTGAAACCCGCTGTCCACTAGGTGAGCCCCAAGAAAGTGAGAAACACACACTAGGTTGGTATGTACCCACAAAAGGGTGGTTGATGGGAAATTCATGCTAGGTCTATAGGTTCCCATATGTCAACCATACCAAAATTGATACCTCCTAATAACTTTGATAAGGTGCCACACAAAAAGGTTCCACAAGTCTAGCAAGTTGCATTATGCAAGACACTAATGAAAAACAAAAAGGCTTCACTGGAAAGCAAGTTGTGTTATGCTTGGTAGCCATGACAAAGTTGTAAATGCAATAGGATAAGAATATTCAAAGGGTTTTTTCTTAGTTCATGAAGGGTCTCACCTTAGGGAACATCATGCTCAATGTCACCAAGAGAGGACTAGTTGAGGATAAAAGATTTGCAACTTATGGAATGCAAGTCATAGCATTACCACTAAGAGGAATGTCATATGCCAAGAAAGGTCACACTCTTGAAGGAAATCAAACCAAATGTAACCAAAAAGAAGACGCATCACATGAAATAAGAATACCACACTTTGAACAAGAGGTTATGACATCAAGAAAGCAACAAGTGGAAGGCATAATTCCCCCACTTTAAAGAAATTGTAAAACACCATGTTGTGAACAATTACTTTAAAGTAGAATACGATAGAAGCCAATAGATGAAAGATACATGAGAGCTTCTAATTTGAAAATCCCTATTCCAATGATATGTTTCCAAGTAGAGCTATGTCATGAAATGAGGTTGCCCCCCATATGCAATCCTAAGATAACACATACAGGATCCATGGATTTGGGGCCAATGTTATGTCGTTGCTACAATATTATAATAGAGCTTGGAACCATCATTATTCCCCAAATAACTCATGGAACAACAAGCACAAAGAATAACACATAAAGAGTGAAAACAAAGGAAATATTTTGGGTCAACATGGAAGAGACCTAAATGTCTCAACGCCTTACATCATCCCCAAAAGGAAAACATAAGACAAATGAAAGGACAATGGTTATGACAAATAGAAGAATAGAGATACAAATAGAAGAATGTCACAATAGATTCGCTTCCTTTGTATCCTTGAACCAATAGAGTGACAAGGGTCATCCAAAGTAAGCTCACAAATATATAAAGACACGCCAATTAGCACTATACGGTGGATCACATTATGCACATGCAATCACAAATAATCATGAAAAGAAAACAAAGAAAAGAATAGTATGGCCCATGCAAGTCAACCTACAGTAGGTCATATGCATCCCAATCTTGTTTATCATATGCAAAAGGTGGAAAACTAGCCAAAGGGACAATGACAAGTGTCATACTAGGAGTATCACCAGGTTTAACACGTGATGAGTCACTCTTTTTAGGAGGATCATCACACTTGTTATCATCTAAGCTCGTGGAAGAGGAAAACAATAAATTTAGCTCATTATGCACTTCCTCATCAATCTTAGTAATCTCATCATCATCATCCAAGTTAATCATAACATGAGGCCTAATGATTATGTCCATTGAAGTTTCATGTTGTTGTTGTGGTGAAGGTGGAGAATCATCATGCTTTGTTTCAATTGGTGTTTGATCTTGATTTTCTATTTTTTTCTTTTCTTCTAATTGATGAGCAATAACATGACATCTATGCCTACACTCTTTAGCATTTATGTTTCTTCTTGTACAACTTTCAAGTTGTTTTTCTGTAAGAGCATTTTTATCAACCATAGGTTTCTTTTCTTCCCACAAGGAGGAATGAAAGGAACCATGGGAGGTTTTTCAACCACTTTCTCTTTAGATTTGTAAACTTGTTTGATCTTAGGAGGCACAACGAGACTTATATGGTTATCTCTTGGTATCTTATAGGAAATAGGTGGAGTATTTTTCATGGATTGGTCCTGGTTACAAGAAAGGTATTTTGGTTCAATTATGGGTTCATCAATAATAGGAGGCTCAATCATGGGTTGAGACATGTTGCTAAGGGAAAATTATGCTATTTGCTTTGCCTTGAACTTTTGATAAGATTTGAAAAAGAGTTCCTCAAGAGGTTTAATAGGTTCTAAGGGTCCAAGCCAAAAGAAATCCAATGAAAAATTCCCACAGGAAGACACAAGATTAGACCCATTATAATGCACAATAAATATGTCATTGCCAAATGGAAATTTTAAGCATTTATGCACTACCAACGGGATGAAATCCATGGATCATAGCCATGGATAACCAAGCTTCACACATAATTGGTCTGACGATGAGATGATGGAGAATGAGATATTTAATTGTTTTGGTCCAACTTTTAAAGGAAGAGTGATTGAACCTATCGTACGACAAGCAAAACCATTACATGTTTTAATCCATGCTTTCATTTGTTCATAAGAATATTGATAAAGTTCATGCACAAATAAGAATTCATCGGTGATCACATTCTCTACACATGCGTGATTAATTAATATCCCATTAGTAAGCTTGTCATTGATTCTTCTGACTATGTAAAGAGGACCATCGAGTGCATGTTCAATTATGTCATTTTGTGAGAAAGAAATGTTCATAGACAAGTTGGTTTGGTCCTTACAAGTTTTAACATCAATGAAGTTGAATAGATTATTGTATTTATCATTCATGTTATCATCAATCATGTCAACATTCATCACATCATTCTTGGCGTCATTAGCTTTCACAAAAGAGATGTTATGATTTGGCATGGGATTAGCAAAAATTTGTAAATTTTGGTTAGGTGGGGCAATAGACTTATTTCCTTGATCATTAACACCACCAATTCAGATTTGATTAGAATCAATGAGGTCTTACAAAATATGTTCAAGACGCTTACAATATTCCTTATCATTTCCATTTTGTCGGTGATAATGGAAAATGACATTGGCATTATAGTTTGAATGTAAGGGCTTTGTAGGATTAGGGTTTCTAATAGGAGGGAAGGTAATTAGGTTCTTACCCAAAAGTTGCAACATTATGGAATGGAGGGTATCGAGAAACAGGGTAAATTATCTATTACGCTCTTTGAATTGATATGGATTTGTTGTTTTTATTGCAACCACTTGAGACTCAACATGTTGACTTGTTTGGGGTGGACTTATCTGTAAAAAGCTCTTATTTTGTTTCTTAAATGGTTGGAAATTGTTATGGGGCATGGATTCAAATTTCTCAAGGTGGTTAGAAGGATTATTTGCTTCACAATGACTAACTGAATTCTAATAGTCACGAAGAGCCATGCACAAATGTGTAAAGGAGGGAAATTTCATCATCCCAAGCTTGTCTTGATTTTTTTTTTATGAATTTTCAATGAACATTCTTTGAAGATCAGCATCAAGAATCTTAATATTGATTTGCGAGTAAAACAATTAGTATCATTCTATAAAATCAATGATATTTTCATCATCTTTTTGTTTACACTTCATTAAATCAGCTAAGGTCATCTTGGGACCAATGTGCACTTGGAAATGGTTGATAAATGAATTAGAAAGCTCATTGAATGAGCTAATTGAATTATTAGTAAAGAGAAAAACCATTCCAAGGTTGTATCTTTCAAAGATCTAGGTAAAAGCTTAGCCAAGAGCTTGTCTTCAAAAATGAAATCACTACATAAGGTTGTGTATGCTGAAACATGGTTGTTAGGATCTCCTTTACCACCATATTTCTAAAATCTAGGAATATCTATGCCTTGTGGCATTCGTGCTCTCAATATCTCCAAGGATAATGGATTTCTTTTGACATATTGTTCAAAGGTTGGGCATTTTGACTTTGATTTTGTGAACACCAAACCTACACAAGCTAACAATTGATCAACAAAACAATGTCAAACATGTTAGAAAATAAAATTTAATGTTCCCTATGAAATTCTTTTAGCCAATTGAAGAGAAAACATAAAAATAACAAGAAACTAATCAAAGATAACAAGTAAATCAAATTGAACTAACTAAATCTTCATCCTATAGGGGGAGTGGTGCTCCTTTGATGTGGAAAGAAGCCCTTTCCCAATTCCTTTAATAAGCTTTGATGATTGAGGATGATCCAAATATGAAAAATGACTATAATCTAGCTAAAATGGATGAAAATGATGAAATGCTATGAACTCGAATGACTATAATGGAAATGCATGAAGTTGTGGATCCATATTATGAAAAGGATGCCTCTATTTATAGAAGCAAAGGGTTGAAGAATGGAGGAAATTGGTGAATGTGGGATAAATTGAGAGCCAATGAGAATGTGTCAAGTGTCACAATTCTATTGGAGGAAGTTGGAGCACATTTTGGGAAATGTGTGAGTGGAGGAGGATGGAAGAGAAGTAAATGTTGATGGTTGAGAATTTGAAATTGGTGTAAGAAGAGTTGAATGAGATTTCAGAGGATGTAAGAGGATTTGAAATGTTGTAAGAGAATTTATTGTAGATGTAAGAGGATGTGATAGGTTTTTGAAAACCTTTGGAGGGAAATTGAATAAGAGGTGGTTGAGAGGAATATTCCTCAAAATATGCCTTTGTGAGGATAATTGGGGAATTAGATAAATAGAAGAAATTGATTTTATGTGTAACTTGGTTAGTTGAACATGTGTTGATTTAACTCTTGAGGATTTAAAAGCTGGAGGATTTGATAATGATGATTAGAAAGTTGATTTAGGCTTAATTAATCCAAAATTAATTAGTTGGAGAGATTAGAAGATGTGACATTTGATGTGGTGATTTTAATCAAATGAGAGGATTTAAAAGAAGATTTAATTAAATGATTTAATTTAATTAAATGATTTAATTTAATTAAATAAGATGAATATTAGTTAGAAGAAGGATGAATTGATCAATAAATTTAATTATTTGATTAATAGCTGAATTTGCTGAATTTAATTAAATAATGTTGATTATTCAATTAACTGATGAATTTGAGATGATTTAGGAAGAAATGGTGTTAGTTGATCAAAATTAGATACATAGTATCAATCAGACTTTTCTGTCTACATTTTTCCCTCTTTGGAAGAGAAGTACTCGCTAATACTAAAGAATACGATCGCCATGATAAAAAAAAAAAAATTAAAAATATTTTTCAAATCACCGCCACCCCCAAAGGGAAGAAATGATGCTACTTGATCCTCGTGGTAGGATCTAGGACTAGATTGCGTGATTTAAATGCTTAACTATTACAATGTTTTTACAATGATTATTTCAAGTTAATTAAATCGAAATTAACTTAAGGAAATAATGTAATGAAAGTAATAACAAGGTGATTATAAATGTAAAGGAAGAAATGAGAGAGACAGAAGAGAGAGAAGAAGAGAAGTGCAAACAGCTTGATAACGGAGTTCACACGCAGTGACTAATATCGCCTCCTAGTCCACTCCAATAGAGTGTGACCGATCCGATTAATCTCCAAATCAGTTACAAAAGCACCACCATCATTCTCCAAGCACTTCGGCAGCGTAACGACGCTCTGATATGCGAGAATGATCTGAAAGAATCTCCACAAGACCTCTCTTTTGATTATCTCCACCGCTTCAAGACTTCGTCACCTGAAAATAACTTGTGCCTATTCTCACCTCAAGCCCCTTTTTTATACATAAAATTGGCTCAAATTGGTTACTAACCAATTGATTTACAAAATATTTCCCAAATCCACCTTATCTCTCCAAAATACATAAAAATCTTTGCAATCTCCCTTTTACACATAAAAAATCTTCAAAATATCCCCCCTTTTACATAATAATCTTTGATAAATTCCCAAAATTAAATTTAAGCCCTTCCATTTATTTATTCTCGGGCTTTTGTCGTTTGGGAGGTTTGATTAAATCCTTTAAAAAGGATTATAGTTTGTTTTTAATATAAAAATTAGGGGATTTCATTTTAAAATGATAAGGCATTCGGTTTCCCATATTAGATAAAAATAACCGATGCCACTTACATGTTAAATCGTTTCGATGGCTCAACGGCCACATACTATTTTACCCGCCCGGGCATCACGGGTTCAAACCCCGTGAGCGGTTTGTTTTAAACAAACTTTGGAATAGAAATTCATCAAAACAAAACCGGCACTAAATATAGTTAGCCGCGTTCGGTGTGGTGTAACGGCAGCGCGTTAACCTCGGATGTGGGAGTTCGCGGGGTCAAATCCCCCGAACAATTTTGTTAAAACAAATAAACCGAATTGAAACCACCGACGGAGAAGATGGAGGACCGGTTGCCACGTGTCGCACCAGGAGGGTGCCACGTGGCGAGATTTAACTGGCAGAGAGAACAAACTCTACGCTGATGTGTCCGACAATTGGCATGCTGACTGATCTACAAATTGCTGACGTGGAAGCCGACGTGGAGGTGACGTGTCATATGACGTGGCTTGCTGACTGGACGGTGACGTGGCATGCTGATTGGACTGCCAACTGTATTTGCCACGTCGATGCTGACTGTGTACAGATGCCACGTGTCGTGATCTGATTGGTTCCGTACAACGCTGACAGGGAAGCCACGTGTCAGAACCTGGTTCGGCCACTTCATTACCCGTACAGTACGGAATGTTGACGTCAGCATCCGTACGGTCCACCTCAACAAGTCAACTGCAAACTTTGACCGCTGATAAGTTGAGCGTACGATGTCGGATTTCGACGAAACGAGTTGCGTTGGAAAGCTTGTGACAAGCTCTTCGATGACACGTTTTCATTGATTTTTAGCCCGATGCCATTTTCCACCTTGGATGCCCTGATTCGGTTGAAATTTGAAAGTTTGGTAGCTATAACTCGTCAAAGCGGACTCCTTTTAGCTCCGTTCGAGTTGCATTGGAACCAAAGGCAATACGATATCTTCACGATGAATTTACCAAATTTTGGGAGAAGACCGCTAATTTCCAGCGAAAAATGTCCAGCAGGATCACTACTTGCCAATGCGTCGAGGTGAAATTACAAAATTAGGTCAAGCTCATGATAAATATTTGGGATCAATTTAGCTTAGAGATCAAAGAGGACTAGAAATCTCGAATGTTTGATGTAGACAAATTTGATGATGTATAGAGAGTCATTGACACCAAACCTACACAAGCTAACAAGAGATCATCAAACAAGATTCAAAAATTTTAGAAAATCAAATCTAATGTTCCCTATGAGATTTTATAGCCAATTTAAAAGAAAACATGAAAATAACAAGAAACTAATCAAAAATAGCATGTAAATCAAATTGACTAAGGTAAACCTCCATCCCATAAGGTGAACGATGCTCCTTTGATGTGGAAAGAATCCCTTTCCCAATCCCTTTGATAAGCTTGATGATTGAAGATGATCTAAGTGTAAAGTTGACTATAATATAGCTAAATTGCTTGAAAATGATGAAAAGCTATGGAGTGAAATGTCTATAATGATAATGCTCTAAGTTGTGGATCTATATTATGAAAATGATGCCTCTATTTATAGAAGCCAAGGGTTGAAGAAGGAGAGGATTTGATGAATGTGGAATAAATTGAGAGCCAATGAGAATGTGCCAAGTGTCACAATTCTATTGGAGGAAGTTGGAGCACATTTTGGGAAATGTGTAAGTGGGGGAGGATGGAAGAGAAGTAAATGTTGTTGGCTGAGAATTTGAAATTGGTGTAAGAAGAATTGAATGAGATTTGAGAGGGTATAAGAAGATTTGAAAGGTTGTAAGAGACTTTATTGTATATGTGAAATGTTTTTGAAAACCTTTAGAGGGAAATTGAATGAGAGGTGGTTGAGAGGAATATTCCTCAAAATATGTCTTTGTGTGGATAATTGAGGAATTAGATAAATAGAAGAAATTGATTTTACGTGCAACTTGGTTAGTTCACCATGGGTTGACTTAACTCTTGAGGAGTTAAAAACTAGAGGATTTGATAATGATGATTAGAAAGTTGATTTAGGCTTAATTAATCCATAATTAATTAATTGGAGAGGATTAGGAGATGTGACATTTGATGTGACTGATTTTAATCAAATGAGAGGATTTAATTAAATGATTTTATTTAATTAAACAAGATGAATATTAGTTAGAAGAAGGATGAATTAATCAATAAATTTAATTATTTGATTAATAGTTGAACTTGCTGAATTTAATTAAATAATGTCGATTATTCAATTAACTAATGAATTTGAGATGATTTAGGAAGAAACGATGTTAGTTGATCAAAGTTAGATACATAGTATCAATCAAGACTTTTTCGATCTCTACATTTTGCCCCTCTTTGAAGCGAAGCACCTGCTGCATCGGTTCAAAGAATAGCACTGCCAAGATAAAAATTCAAATATTTTTTAATTTTTTTGGACGGCCTATTGCTGCCCCAACAGAAGGAATTACACTCATATACTAGACCCCCTCGAGAGATCGGGCAAAAATTGCAAAATTAGGTTCGAGCTCATGAAAAAGATTAGTTCAGCTCAAAGATGATTAGAAAGCTCAGATGTCTGATGTAGATAGATTTGATGATGTATATGTAGTCATCAGCCATGGGTAGCCTCATGTATATTTGTATTTGACACTAATTTGATACTTGTATAGAAATTTCAGTAGAGATATAAGAATGAGAAGAATAAGATGGATATAAGTAGAAGAATAAGATGGATGAACCCTTGATTCTAAGAAGATGCAAAAGTCCAACAAGTCCATGAGTCGTTGAGACTTTATTAGATATGGTGATGAGTGATGATGATTTTCTTATCTAGGGATTAGGACATGAACAACACAACTTTCCTTATGTTTGATAAAACACATAGATACGATGCATCAAGGTATAGACAACCAAGATGGTGGGGTATCTAATGCCATGAACTTTGACTTGACAAATACATAGGAATATTCCTATTCACACCTGACACACAGAAACTTATTAGGATGTACTTTAGACATTTCAAACATTTCGAACCAAAACATAGAAATAAAAAACCTCCCAATGTAATATAGTTAACAAGATATCTAAGACATACTCCCTACAAACCAAACAAAATTAGCATGGCCAAGGTTATATTGCAAGAATATCCAACAAACACAACAAATGAAAGATGATGATCAATGCCCCATTCCGTAATCTCTAAATCATTTTGATTAGACATCATCAAGAGGTCATTGGAATGAGCGCAATAAGATAAATCAAAAGAAAAGATCAATTACACAAACAAGTCAATGTTCTTCATACCTCTAGCCAAAGAGATGTGTTTTGTTTAGGATAAGTATCCAAAGTGTTTGCCAAAGATAATGCCCATTGTAGGAAGGATGCATCCTAGGACATGTTAGTGAATGGTGGCAAGTTGATAGGTTGTTTGAAAGGTTGTTGATATAAGGTCAAAATTGACATGTTTGAGAATGATCAAGAGTTTGATTTTGCGTTTAAAAGTTTGTTGTTTCAATTTTTATTTTGTGTTTGAAGTTTGTTTTTGCTAATTGTTGTGGTCATTTCTATTTGTATTGCCAAGGGATGAAGGAGATGGTTGATTTATTATGGATGATTGATTATCATGGGTGAAGTGAAATGGGACAGATGGATTTTTTTAAATATTTGGATGTTTTTGATTTTTTTTTAAATGTTCTAAGGTTGTTTTTGGATTTTCGGGTTACTTAAATTTTTTTTGGTTTTTGTGTTTTTTGAATTTTTTTGTGTTTTTATTGTCTTAGGGGCTAATTAAAAGGTGCTTGCTATATTTGCTTCGAGACAAGTAGTTGAGACAACCATGTTTTGACTTTTTTCGACTTTTTGGCTTGTTTGGGATTTTGATATGAGATATTTTGGATGTTTTTGGATTTTTGCATGATTTTGAAAATTTGGATATGGATATGTGTAATGATATCAGTGATCTGTTTGGGATTTTGTTGAAAACCAAGCTAGGGTTGATTGATCAAATTGATGGATTTATGATGATAGCATTGTTGAGGATATACAACCATGCAAGGATAGTGTTAAGCAACACAAGGATTAAGGAAGGATATCCCAAGATGATGATGGATTGATTGGATTTGATTGATGGAATGATGATGATAACATTGTTGAGGATACAACAATGCAAGGATGTGTTGAAAACACAAAAGTTAGGAAGCATATCCCAAGATGATGATGGATTGATTGGATTTGATTGATCAAGATTTTGAAGCTTAGTTTGTAACAAAATTTGTTTTGAATGATTTGATACGACATTGAAGTAAAAATTAGATGCAACTGATATCGATTGTTTGGATTGATGTTCAATGAAATATGAAGCTTGACAAGGAATGTATTCTTGTCAAAATATGCCATGGGCTAGTGATTTGGATTTTTGGCTCACAAATGCTTTGACCAATTTGATTTCACATTTTCAGTGTTCAAGTCACCACATAAGTTGGAGGATATAGATAAAGATTTATTCTCGAAGAAAGATGCAAATATTTTCCCCCAGTGTCTAGCAATGTATGGAATGCCATGGATGGATGGATATAGTAAGCATGCAAAGGATGCCAAGGATTATCTTGTGATAAGATAAAGTGTTTGAACAAAGGATGCTCATTTGGATAATGCTTCATGGCTAAAATAATGTTGGATAGGATAAGATCAATGAAAATGACTCATGTCAAGATGTTTACCATAAGCAAGTGTAATGTGTGCACCAAACTTTTTCAAGATCAAGATAACGTAGATAGATGGCAATAGGTTGGATAAATGGTTCATGGATGAATCGATTTATTATGGATGGGATGA
>VDFB02242030.1:0-52659 GCA_007258455.2 Sequoia sempervirens
TAACAAAAGTTCATTGCTCTCTACTAGGGTTTGACATAAACCTACTCAAAACTCCCACTACTTGGGCTATATCTAGTCTAATGCAAACCATTTCATACATCAAAATACCAATGACACTAGCATAAGGAACATTAGAAATCTCTTCAAAATAATTATCATAATTAGGAAACATGTCTAAAATCAACTTAGTACCAACTGAAAATGGAATATTTATTGTTTGAAAGTCATGCATGCTAAACCTCTACAAAATGGTATCAACATACTTACTTTGACTTAACCAAAGATTTATGGGAACTCAATCTCTACTAATCTCCATCCCAAGGATATATTTTTCAGTCCCCAAATCCTTCATATCAAATACTTGAGAAAGATGAGTCTTAATCTCCCTAATCATCACCTTGTTGTTACCCATAAACAACATGTCATCAACATACAAGACAATGATTAGTATTTGATCATCAATAACCTTAATTTAAACACAATAATCCTCCTCACTCCAAAAAAAACCAAAATTCAATGCAAAGGCATCACAATTTTGGTACCACATCTTGGATGACTGTTTCAAACCATATAAAGATCTCTTTAACTTGAAAACCAAGTGTTCTTTTCCTTTCACAACAAAATCGTCATGATATTGCAAATAAATTTCTTCCTCAAGATCCTCATCTCCTTCTACATGGCCTAAATCCAAGACTCACTTTCTTCTAAAGAAAGCTTCCTTGTAGGATCTAGGTTCATCATCAATACTCACAAAGAAAATACACAATGTAAATTGGATGGGATATACGTGTCAACTGGATTCTATTGTCTTGTGGATCTTCTCAAGGTAGGAGTAAGGGGTTCTTGCTACTCTTCTTCTTCTACATGCTCATCCTACACATCATCTAAAATATCTAAATCCTCTTCTTCTTCTCCATCCTCAAATCTATCTGGTTGTTCCTCCACATGCACATCTTCTTTCTTTTCTATCTTTGTCTCGAAGTGCACTATTTTTTTCTTATCTTTCTCCTTGGTTTTTCTTCACCTAAGTAAGCTCTAAACTCCCTAAAAATCACATCTCTAGAGAAAACCATTTTACAAGTTAGTGGGTTCCAAAGCTCATAACATGTTACATTCTCACCGTAACAACCAAAGATACATTTATGTGCTTTTGGATCAAATTTAGAATGCTTCTCTTGAGAAACATGAACAAATTACTCACAACCAAAGACCCTTAAATCTGAAACAAACTTGGCTTTCTACCTATCCACACTTCATAATGAGTTTTATCAACAAGAGCTAAACAATGAGATCTATTAACCAAATAACATGCACAACTTATAGATTCTACACAAAAGCATTTATCAAGCTCAACACCACTCAACATGCTCCTAGCTCTTTCCATCAAGGTTCAATTCATTCTTTCTACTACCGCATTTTGTTGGGGTGTATATGGAGTAGTCTTTTGTCGAAAAATACCTACATGCTTACACAACTCATCAAATTCCCTAGAACAATATTCACCCCCATTGTTAGAATTCAACACCCTTATATTATAATTTATTTGCTTCTGAACTAAGGATTTAAATTCCTCAAACTTAGTGAAAACCTCAAATTTTGCATGCATAAAATAAATCCAGGTGTATCTTGAGACATCAACAATGAAAGTTACATAATAATGAGATTTTCCAAAAGAGTCAAAATCTATTGGTCCAAACACATCTGAATGCATGATACCTAATAATATCTTATCTTTATTAGTCCCCTTAGGAAATGATGATCTATTATATTTACCAAACACACAATGCTTCCAAAAATAATTTTTTCCAATAGAATAATCAAAAATACCATCAACCAAATTTGTATTCAAAATGGTCTTAAGAACCTTTTCACTTAAGTGACCTAATCTATGGTGCCACAACATAAATGCATTTTCAGTGCTTGTTACATGTGCAACATTACAAAAAGTAGAGGCATTAAGCCTAAACAAAGTCCCTATTTGAGATCCTTTAGCAATCACAAAACTCGAGCTCTTACCAACCTGCAACTAGACTTGTCAAATTTTACATGCATTCTAGAGTCATTCAACTTGGATACTAAATGTAAGTTTCTCGCAAGTCTTGGAATATGTAAAACATCATTAAGGGTTTTAACCCTTCCATCATTGAAACATAACTTTACCTTTCCCTTACCAAAAATCTTCTTTATGTTGTTATCACCAAGGAAAACTTCTCCCCCATCATAAGATGAATATGAAGTAAACCACTCCTTGTGAGGAGTCATATGGTAGGAGAAACTTGAATCAATAAGCCGAGCATCATTACTAACAGTGTTAGCAGAAATAAACAAAGCATCAAAATCACCATCTTCTAAGGACTTTTCTGTGGAAGTATCCAAGCACTTTTTCTTGTTTCTGCATTCCTTCACTTATCCTCTCTTACCACAATTCCAACACTTTACTCTACTTTTTAGGGGTTTTAGAACATCCTTTAGACTTGTCTCTCTTTTTCTCCCATTTAGGCCCTCCTTTTTCTTTGGACCTTCCTCTCACATGCAAGGCATCTTGGGAGCCCACATTCATAGATTTTATCCTCACCTCTTTTGAAAGAATTATAGCAATGAGACTATCCATCTTTGGTTTTTTTAGGTCACCACCACTTATAGAAACAATTAGATTTTCCCAAGATTTGGATAGAGAACAAAGCAAACAAATACATTTATCTTCTTCTTGTATCTTAACATCTATAGATGCAAGCTAACTTATAATCATATTGAAAAAAATTAAATGTTTTGCAATAGAATCACCATCCTTCATTTTCAAAGAACACAAACATCTTTTGAGATACTTATTTATTAGACTTTTAGTTTGGTAAATTTCACCTATCCTCCTCCACAACTTGAATGCGGTATATTCTTCAAAAAAATTTAGGAGGAGGGAATCTGCAAGACACAATTGAATGGTTCCTCATGCCTTCTTGTCCATTTTATTCCAATCTTCATTAGACATTGATTTTGGTTTCTTTTCACTTGAAACTACCAACCACATCTCATAACCATTTCCATTGAACTTCTCAATATCTAGATGAGAGGTAGAATCCATGGTTTTCAATATTCTTCACAAATCCATAAAACCCACAATGCACAAGCTTCCATTATAACCAAAAAACCTTTAGTACTTAAAAGAAACACATCCCTCTCTTAACAAAACTTGGATCTAATACCAAATGTTGGATATTCAAGGTAAAAATTGTAGCAATATGAAATTAAATAAGTGGTTGCAAATTTAAAATTATGTGTTCAAGATTACCAATATTATGTTATGTGATTATCAATTGCAAACATGAAAGAAAAATTAGCAATACCACAAGTTGAGAATCATAAGTGACACAAGATATACATGGAGAAACCCTTGAGAGAAAAAAACTCCACCCCTAAAGAGATCCAATGTTTGTATTAATCTTCAAATGAGATAAAATAATATGAAACTCCTCTTTGAATTCTGATAATACTTTGTTAGTCTGGCAACCTACAAACAAACTCTACAAACCACCATCTTAATGCTCCAATATATACAAGTTTGTGGGAGAGAATACCACAAATGGCATCACAAAATAATAAGCAAAACTACTTGGAAAAACTAGTGCCCCCTTAGTGGACAACTCAGAAACATGGTGAAAATTATTAAATGTTCACATGGCCTTCACATGGGTGCCTAACCCATAGGAAATCAAAATTGGTCAATACTGAGCACTTTATAACTCTCTGATGGCTCCGATGGCTTCATGCAAGAACATGCACTGACATACAAACTTGGACACCCCACTATGAAAAAAATATAAATAACATGCAAGGACATGCATTGTAAAGTGGTCCCCACCCATAAGTTGGATGCACAAAGGGAATATACTCTCAGGATGCTCTATTACTGTCACCGTAGTGGGTCCACCTCTTTGAATGCAATTACAAATTTTCATAAGAAAATAGATAATAAATATTTTATCCCTCATGTCCTCTAGAAAAATTTGCAAAGAACATGGAAACACACAATTATCAACTTAGGGTAGCAATTATAATGTCACCTATCCTAACAAGAACGTGACAAATTTGGAAGGCCATGCTTATGGAAGATAAAATTTTGAAAGAATAAAAAAAGAAAGAAGATCAAGAAATAAAGAGGAGTTAACACCATAGGAGGATGAAAAGCTACATGAAAAGGAAAAGGAACAAATGAAGTTTAGAATGAACAAAGAGAAGGAAGGGGCTACATTGGAAAGAGGGGCAACCTGAAGAAAGACATAGAAGTGGATACAATGTAGACCAAAATGAGGGGGCTGAATATGATATGAAAGTTTTAAATTGAATAATTTAAATGAACATAAAAGAGGGTAGAGGGCCCATGCCTTGTTGAAGAGAAAAGGAGTGGTGGTAAGGGGGGTTGTGTAGGTAAAAGGAGATTTTTTTTGATAAAACGAAATGGGTGCAGAGATGGGGAATGGTGTTCTATGCTAGAGGCGAGGGTAGCATAGAAGAAAAGGATGGGAATCAACTTATGTGAAGCCAGGTCATGAGGAGAGAATGGAAAAAAGACCATCAATGAGGAAGGAAAGGCATACAAATTCGACCAACATAGGAATGATTAAATTGTGCTAGCAGATCAATGCCAAGAAGGTGAGTAGTTTTAAATAGAGAAAAATGCAATTTAGATGAAAGAGGAATGGTGCCATGTATGAGTGGAAATACATAGGAAATAAATTAAGAATATATGATTGAGCTTCATTGTGAGGATGAAGTTATTTACAAATAAATGGTTGTGTGTGACAGAGGCAAAGTGAAGATAAATTTGAATTTCTAGTTGTAAGAAATATTAGCTTGAGATTAACAATTATATGATCAATCAATTCCATAGAGAATACATTTGAATACAAATAACATTTAATTTGAAATATTATGCCTATGGAAATTTAATGGACTAAATTTTAAGTTTGTTTCCTCGATCTATGCATAAATTTGATTGATTGAATGCCAAACAAAGTTGTCAATTCAAGGATATAGCAAAGGTTTCTCTTTTGCACTGGTAATGGAAATATAATGGTATTTTAATACTCCCTTGAGATATCAAATGAAATTAGTACCCTATAACTCATATGAGGCAAGGAGGATTTAATATCCTCTATTTTGACTACTTCACCAATTGTTTTACAAGGTAATATAAAGAAAGCAAATATTCAGGGGGATGCCATAGAATTTAATCCATCTTGGTGAGGAATATAACCCTCCTTAAAGCATAGAAGGAAAATCCATCTTGGTGTATTGTTATGTTTTAATTTAGTAATAACCCTCTTATACATACAATTACTTCTAAAGCAAATGAAGAGAAACCCCTTTTTAATCATTCTACTCATACTCATATACAATCCTTTCCCCCCATTTGACAATGATTGAATCATCAAAAAAATTATGAGATGACATAAAATCCTTATTGAGACAAATAAAGAATATAACAACATTCACAAGTCTTTAATCTTCATTATTAAGCATATCCTCATTTGATATGATTTTCATGGTGGATGTAGGAATGTTACCTTATTTAACACCTCCTTTCTAGCCTATTCCATCTTAAACAAATGTGACCTATTTTAGAATATCAACTCTTCTCAAATACCAAATAATTATTATAATATGTCCCAACAAAACCAATTTTATCATGACCATATGCACTACACCCCAAACCATCTCCATGAAGTAACATTATCACAAGCAAGTACCACTACCTTCCATTATGGGGAAACAAATATAAACACTAATGGATGACTAGGAAAAAATAAAAAACCAATGAGAAAAGAAGAAGAAGAATATAAAGGTAAATCCAAAATCCTAAAAAATAGACAAAAAAGAGACATAAGTTAATTAAAACATAACAATACATCAAAATTAATTAGAGACCACAAGGTACCAAGGTCATCAAGAGAAACACCATGAGGAAGAAGAAAGCACAAGCTATGGAGAGTGACCTTTTTCCGCCCCTAGCATTGACTCTTGCCTCCCCCCTTCTAACACATTTTTATATATATTGAAACTAATACATGCTTGGTTATATATTAATTTTAATTTTCTTTATAAGATTGGAAGGTAAAAGTTCAAAACTGTCACATTTTTATAAAGGAAATGACCAATACAAATACACATTTTCAACTTCAACTACCTAAAAGTGATATTTATGTTTTAAATTTTATAATGATGTAAATAAATGAAAGGTATAAATTTTAATTTAGTTTATGTTTTTATTTCATTTTACTTTTAAAATAAGTTGGATATATTCTTTTATAAATTTAAGAGAAAAAAATTAATTGCTATTTTTTTGAAAAAAGTGAGGTCAATGGGATGTCACAAAAAATAGATTTCTTTTCTACCACATAGATGACTTGAAACTATAGTGCATGAAAAAAGAATTAATTTTAGATGAGTTTTTATTTTTTAATAATTTTTAAAGTCAAACTTAATAAAAGTGTCATAGTTTTCACACGACGTTAACTTTTATCAAAATTTTTTATCATTAAAAAAAACTCTCTTGGAGAGGATTCTCTCTTTTAGTGAACCATATATTTTTCAAATTTCTTAAAGGTAAAACCTATTTGTAAGAAATTTAAAAAATATTAATAAACTAGTTAATTTTATTTTTTTGGATTTAGGCTCTAAGTTCTACAAAGAGTTTTTTCAAATTTTTGAGAAAGTACCCCTAGTTGGAGAAATATAGAGTTGAAGTTAATTTTTTTTTCTGAATTTTCCCCAAAAGAAGGGTTACGCTACCACATAGATAGTTTTGGGCAAAAGGGTTTCAACCAAAACTCTCTCAATTGAAAGTGTTTCATCAAAAAAATTATATATAAATAAACCTCATTTCAATTTTTTATTTGAATAAAATATATTCGATGATTTGGGGAAAAAGGGTTTCACTTGAAACTATCTGTGCCATGTGGTTTTGGGTGAAATTATTTTTCCTGAAACTATTTAGGATAAAATTAATTCACTCAAAACTATTTTGCTGGTCAAAAGTGCGACACAACTTATATTTTTACTCAAGTGTATTGAGTTAATTTAAACCAAAAAATTGTGATAAATTACATTTTCATAGAGGATACAATTGGTTATAATTCTTTATAGAGAAAGATATTACCACCAAAATAAATTATTGGTATATTCAACATCATTTGCATCTTTTTACCTTATTAGGTTTCCTAGTTTAAGTTAAGTTTATAAAATCTACTCATCTTCCATTTGATTAAGGATAATAAATCACACATTTTCTAATATGCCATGGGTATTATTTTAGTCCCTTATCATGAGAAAGGAGACTTTGAAACTTGTGTGCATGACATTCTAAGGCTACTTAGCTATGTCTAACCTTTAAACTTTTTCTTTTTTAATTTCCATGATTTGTTTTAAGCTTTTGATAGAGATTTCTTAATTGTGATAGGGGAATAATCAAATTGTTGTGGAACCTAACTATGAACCCCTCAAACATTTAAATTTTAATAATTATTACAAATTTATTGAGTTACACATCATCATCAAATATAGTACTACATTAATACGTTTTTGTTAATTTATTAGAAAATACAAAGAAAATAAGTTAGTTAAATAGTTATGCATTAAATCATGTCTTTATGAAGTATTTATATGACAATATAATTTTTTTCTTTTTAAATGTGATTTATTCTAGCATTTTAATTCTTTGTCATATTTTTATATGCCTATACAACAATACATGTTTTTTGACCTTTTTAATGTTACTTGCTTGAAATAATTAACTTCTGTAGTGTAGAAAAATGTACACTTTTATATTTTCACACTATGTTTGCATCCCCTCAATTAAGCCTTTAAATGGCCCAATTATGCATTGACAAGCCTAATTGATTTTGTTTTCCGAAAGGGAAACCCACATTTAATTAATGCCTACACTTAATTACACATCTTGGAAAATGTGTGTCCTAGGTTTAGGGCCTAGGACCCATTCACCCAAGGGTGAATGGGTCCTCCTTAAGTCTTGGATCCCATAAAAATATCATTTTCATTCATATATGCCTAATTTTATTATGAAGATGCTTTTTTAATATATTTTTGGTGGCATTTTAATGATCTAAATTCAAATTGCAAAGGTCGGCTTGTGGTGTTTAATTGTCAGGAAATTAAGGAAACACCTATAAATACAAGGTTATTTTATCCTAAGCAATCTTAGAACTTCAAGAGATTAATTACAAGAGCAAATATTATTATCGAGAGCATTGGAGAGCAGATTTATCAGCCATTTATTTTAGCAAGTCAAGATCATATCATCATGTCCAAGTTATGTGTGTTCATGCATGTTTTTGGAGCTAACATTATGATGTAGGTTTCAAGTTTCAAGAAAATATTCAAGCATCAAGATCTATAAAGAAATCAAGCCATTTCATGCAAGACCCAATCCTTAGAGAGATGTGTTAGACTTCAGTCCTCTAAGGGCAGCCATTAAAGGGTTTATGAGGTGTAACAAGCTTTGTTTATTCATCAATTCCTTCATTTTTTCATTATTTCATTATCAAAGTTTAATTACCAAACTAGGGATTGACCAAGGAAAACCCTTATCCACCAAAAATAAACATTTTTCTCCTCTCTTTGTATGTGTAAATTTGTAGGTGAAGAAGGATTGGAAGTTGATCAAAAGTACAATTTTGTAAAGTTGTCAAGACATAAAAACTCACCTATAGGTTTTATTTCTGACTTTCTGATAGTCAAACTTGGTGGAATCAGAAGCTTAGATTCAAGATTTGAGGACTGCAAAAATAATTTTTAGACCCTTGTGTAGAGACCCATTCACCCCTAGGTGAATGTTCTTCAATAGATCCTGAATCTCACTTTTGGAGTTGGGTAAACATCATCCTAACCTTCTCAAATTTTCTAGTTAATTGTTTCTTTTGATAGTTTTATCATAATACTTCACATTCAAAGTGTTAAATCTCATAGTTTTGATTGTTAAAAAACTTTTTATTTTTCTCCCAAAATTGTTGTTCAGTCATTTTTGTCATAAGGAAGTCAAGGAAACATAGTGTCCAAACCTGGGGTTGACTCACCTTGAGTTTTGTAAGTCAATTCTAATAATTTGTGGCACTATCCCTCTTCCTAATGAACAAGGGAAAGGTGAATTTGTGATTAGGTGGACACCCTCTTTTTCTTTAACATACTCCCCTTATCACACATTCTTGCATCTTTAGGGAAGGATCCCCCTCTTCCCTTTTTCCTTCATTTCATTTTGGAGAAGTTGATATTGTACATCCTAAATTATGATTTGGAGAACTTCAAAACCCTAGATCTAGGTTTACATTAGTTTTCTTTGCATTAAATTTAGGGTTTAGTTTTTCATGTTTGCATCATTTAAATTAATTAAAAAATCATAAATTTTTCATACATCTTGCATTGTAGTTACATCAAGAGTGTCTCTTAGTCATGCTCAAAATTGCATTTCAAAAGTTGTCACTTTGCTCACTTATTGTCACTAGTTGCACTTGCATTAGGGAACCTAAAAATAGAAAAATATGTCACAAAATTCACAGTCTACAACCTAAAATAGAGACCTCAAACATCAAACGAGAAACGTAAACTTTAATTTTTCTAACCCTTGAACAAAGACCCATTTGCCATTGGGCGAACTTGTCCTTCTATAGATTCCTTTTCACATTTATGGACATCATTTTGACTCTATTTGCTTCATTTCATTATGTTATCAAATATGTGCTTTAGTTTCAAAAAATAGAAAATTCTATAGTTTATTGCATCAAGTTCAATTGGTTAAATTAAGTGCATTGTTTGGAACCAAAATTGGCATTAAAAGATATAATTTTTAGGCTTTTTTCATCCTAAATTAGTCAATTATTATATCTGAAATTATGCATCAAACTCATTCATACGTGCATTTGAAAAATAAAACAAACTTTCATCATGTATATGCGTTTTGGTAAACTATGGATGCCATTGAAATCTTTGGTAGATGTCTCAAGTTATGTTTTTGGTGATGATCCTAATGTAATTGAACCCAATCATGCTCAATCAACCCCTAATGAATTTCCTCATGAAGATGACATATTAGGTGATGATGATAACATACACGAATTCATACACAATTTCCTTAACAACCTTGAAAACAATGCATCCTTTTACCCCTCCATACAACAACCAACACCTCCTATCATCCCACCCATTGAAATGTTTAACATTGTTCATCCTAAATTTGAATCACAAAGAAATCCTCAACCCCCAACCATGGAAGGATCCAATCATACTCTTTCATCCTAATGCATAAAATTACCAATACCCCCACAAATCTAGAAGAAACTTATGGTCAAGGCTTTAGAATCTTAAGAAAACAAGGATGTGACATAAACAATGAGCATGAGATCCATCAATTACTTGAACAAATACTATCTGAGGATACTAAGTGGTTAGGATGCTAAGATCCTCCCCCCCTACACATCTCTTAAGGGGAAAGGTGTTCCCTTTAATAAGATAATTTTAAAATACCAATTAATTCCCAACAACAACAATAAGGTCATCTTAGATCCTCCACCTCCACCTCAAAAAGTTTCACAATCAAGCAAGAGACAAAGTGTTACACAAACGATTGTCGTTGCACCAAAATATCAACCTGTTAATTCCCAATACAACCACTAGAGTTAATGAATCCACAAGAGGTGGTTAAGCCATGTCACAAACCCAAGTGCTACACTGCACAACACAAGGAGACCAAGGGTGCACACCTTGCAACAATACCCCCTCATCCCCCAACATAAGCAAGGGGTTCAAAATTGTGACCTAGGCTTTGATACCAATTTTGCAAAAACAATTTCCATTGCACCAAAAGATCGACCTATTAATGCCAGATACAATCGATAGAGTTAATGAATCCACGAGAGGTGATTAAGCCATCTCACAAACCTGAGCACTGCAGTGTACAACACAAGGAGACCAAGGGCACACACCTTGCAAAAAAAGGCCTTTCAAACTTAAGAAGTTAAAGTTTCCTTGTCCTATGTCTAAGAATGAAAGACCCTTATACACACTTCTTAATCAAGGACTTATAACATTGTCACCTATCAAGGAAAATCCAAAGGAAAAATAACAAACATGTCTCATTTCCAATATCATAGATCTCTTGGACATAGTATTGATGAATGAAGTGCTTTAAAGAGAATATTTAAATTTTTTAATATGGTCGAAGAACTAGTTGATCATATAATAGATTAACATGATCACACTTGGCTCGTTGCCATGTAATAGTTGTAGGATCTTAGCATGCTCATTATTGCATGTATGGACTTTATGCAAATCATTTTTCTTATTGCAAGGAGCATTACATCATCACTTATCTTGGCTCATCCTTGTCCTGCACTTAGTGGGGACAAGGGGTTAGATAGCTTTGTCTTAGTATTGCACTTGTCATTGTCCCTTTGGCTAGTTGTCTGCATTTTGCCTATGATAAACAAGATGGGATGTAGATGAACTGCTGTAGGTTGAATTGCATGTGCCATACTAGTCTTTTCTTTGCTTTCTTTTCATGTTCTTTGAGTGATTGCATGTGCGTAATGTGATCCCCCATATCATGCTACTTGGTGATATCATGTTGCTTGGCGTGTCTTTATATATTTGTGAGCCTACTTTGGATGAACCTTGTTACTCTGTTGGTGTAATTATCCAAATGAATTGAATATGTCATGACATTCTTCTATTTGTATCTTTATTTTTCTATCTATCTTAACCATTATCTTTTCATTTTTCTTGTGTTTTCCTTTTAGGGATGATGCAAGGTATTGAGACATTTATGTCTCATCCATGTTGACCCAAAATATTTTCTTTATTTTCACTCTCTATGTGTCATTCTTCCTTTTTTCTTGTTGTTTCATGAGTTATTTGGGGAATGATGATGATTTTGAGCTCAATTATATCACTGTAGCAAAGACATACACTGACCCCAAATCTGTGGATCCCTTATGTGTTATCTTAGGATTACATATGGGGGAAACCTCCTTTCCATGACATAGCTCTACTTGGAAACATATGTTTGGCATAAGGCTTTCCAAATAAAGTTCTCATGTATTATCATTCTCTACTTTAAAGTAATTGCTCACAACACAGTGTTTAGCAATTTCTTTAAAGTGGGGGCATACACGTCCTTGCTCATTTTTTGCATATTCCCTTCAAAGTGTGGTCTTATTACTTCATGTGATGTTTCTTCTTGGTGGTGATATTGGGTTTTATGTCCTTCAAGAGTGTGACCTTTCTTGGCATATGACATTCCTCGTAGTGGTAATACTATGGCTTGCATTCTCTAAGGTGTGAATTCTTTTATCCCTTGACTAGTTCTCTCTTGGTGACATTAAGCACAATGTTCCCTAAGATGTGACCTTGTATGAAATAAGAAAAACCCCTTTGACTATCCTATCCTATTGCATTTACAAATTTTTCATGGCCACCAAGCATAATACAACTTGCTTGCCAGTGGTGCCTTTTTGTTTCTCATGAGTGTCTAGCATAATGCAACTTGCTAGCCTTGTGGAGCCATTTTTGTGGTACCTTATCAAAGTTATCAAGAGGTATGAATTTTGGTATGGTTGACATATGAGAGCCTGTAGACTTGGCATGAATTTCCCATTAGCCACCCTTTTTGTGGGTACATACCAACCTAGTGTGTGTTTCTCACTTTCTTGGGGCTCACCAAGTGGACACCAGATTTCACTAGCCCTCATGAGTATTTTGTTCACATAGTGGACAACGAGGTTCCACTTATGAATGCATTTTATGGACAACAGTGCGACCGCGACTAGTCCATCCTTCCTTTTCTTTCTTTTTGCATTAATTTTGACATTGTATGATTATGCATCTTGTGCTGTTGCTACATGTGTCTCTTTGTGCCTTTGTTGGTTTTCCATGAGATATTAGATCTTGGGAGATTGATCACCCTCGACCTTTGTCATCTTATCTTTCCAACACTTATACAATTAGACCTCTCTTGACTTATTTGTCTGCTTTAGTGTGAGTCTGAGTGCAAGTTCATACTCTCACTAAAGTGGGGGCTAAATATAGTGTAGAAAAATATACACCTTTACATTTTCAAAGTATGTTTGCATCCCCTTAATTAATTGGAATTAATTAAGCCTTTAATTGGCCAAATTATGCATTCACAAGCCTAATCAATTTTGTTTTCTAGAAGGGAAACCCACATTTAATTAATGCCTACACTTAATTACACATCTTGGAAAATGTGTGTCCTAGGTTTAGGGCCTAGGATCTATTCGCCCAAGGGAGAATGGGTCCTCCTTAAGTCTTGGATCCTATTAAATTATAATATGTTTTTGGTGGAATTTTAATGATCTAAATTTAAATTTCAAAGCTCAATTTGTGGTGTTTAATTGTCGAGTAATTAAGGAAACACCTATAAATACAAGGTTATTTTATCCTAAGCAATCTTAGAACTTCAAGAGATCAATTACAAGAGAAAAGATTATTGTCAAGAGCATTGGAGAGTAAATTTATCAGTCATTTATTGCAGCAAGTCAAGATCATGTCATCATGTCAAAGTTATGTGTGATCATGCATGTTTTTGGAGCTATCATTGTGATATAGGTTTCAAGTTTCAAGCAAATATTCAAGCATCAAGATCTATCAAGAAATCAAGGAAATTCATGCAAGATCCAATCCTTAGAGAGATGTGTTAGACTTCAATACTCTAAGGTCAGCCATTAAAGGGTTTGGTGAGGTGTAACAAGCTTTGTTCATTCATCAATTCCTTCATTTTGTTATTATTTCATTATCAAGGTTTAATTACCAAACTAGGGTTTGACCAAGGAAAACCCTTATCCACCAAAAATAAATATTTTTCTCCTCTCTTTGTACAAATTTGTAGGTAAAGAAGGATTGAAAGTTGAACAAAAGTGCAATTTTACAAAGTTGTCAAAGTTGTCAAGACATAAAAACTCACCTAGGTTTTATTTCCGACTTTTCGACAATCAAACCTGGTGGAATTAGAAGTGTAGATTTGAGATTCGAGGATTGCAAGAATTTTTAGACCCCTGTGTAGAGACCTATTCACCCTTGGGTGAATGTCTTTCAACAGAGCTTGAAACCCACTTTTGGAGCTAGGTAAACACCATCCTAACCTTCTTAGATCTGTTGGTTAATTATTGTTTCTGATAGTTTTATCATAATACTTCATATTCCAAGTGTTAGATCTCATAGGTTTTATTTTTAACCCAAAACTGTTGTTCAGTCATTTCTGTCATAAAGAAGTCAAGGCAACATAGTGTCCAAACCTAGGGTTGACTCACCTTGAGGGTTGTAAGTCAATTATAATCATTTGTGGCACTATCCCTCTTCCCAATGAACATGGAAAAGGTGGATTTGTGATAAGGTGGACACCCCCCATTTTTTTTTGGTATGAGTCCCTTGTCTCTTATCCATCCCCCACATTTTCCTTCATTTCAACTTCATTTAATTATTACTAATGAAAATCAACATTAATAATTTTTAGATTATAATTAATGGTATTACAATATTTTTTTAATGTCTCAATATACTCAACTATTAAATCATTATTTCTAATTGATGTTATCAATCTAAAATACTTATTCAATCATAATTTAATTTAACAACAATATAAAAAAAGTTGTAAAAAAATAATGAGTTTTTTTTTTTAAAGTCATTTAACACATATTAGTTACCCCTCGTCTCTCTATATAAGTCACTTTGGATGATGTAACTCATTTGAATCTACTTTCAATCAACAAATTCACTTCTTCTTCATCATGCAAAAGGGTGATCTACACATCTCTTTAAGCTGTACAAACCTATTAAGAGTTAAAAATCCTATAAAGAAAGACATCTAATATCCTCTAACTTGAGTTGCACCTCTTTTATTGGGATAAAAACATTGGGTAAAAAGTTTAATTCAAGTTGTATATTTACCATAACAAAATTTCTGAATTTCAAAAGGTTAAGTTGCTCAAACCATAGATTTAAGAAAATAGCTATCCAACCCCTAGAATGCACCTATGGCATGGATGCCCCTCCATACATCATAATTGCAGTTCATTATCTCTTAGCGACTTAACTCATCATTATTCAAATGCAAAATCCAATTCATTGAAGCATCAAAGATAGAAAACTATAGTTCCTCTTGGAAAAATCAAAGCTATGATAACTGCAGTTCATTCTCCTTTCGCTTGTCGTTATGTTTTTTTTTCGAGTTTTCTGATTTTAGTGAATAATATCTTTAACCATGCTTTGCTTTTTTGGCATTTCTAAAAATTGAGGTTTAGAAGTTTTTAAAACAAAAATCCTTGTCTGTTTTAGGTAGTTAATTTTTTTTAAAGAAAATTTTGATTTTAATATATTTTTACTACAAAATATCTATTGATTTTATTTATTTATATGAATTTGTTTTTTTTTAAATTTAATAATATTTTGATAAGTTTTTTTAGTTAATATAAATTTATAACTAATATTAAATAAATGCATCATGAAAATAAAAAATATTGTAATACAGTTGATAAAATTAAATATTTTTTTTTGTTGAATTTTCATTTTGTAATTTATAAATTATTTTTTAAATTAAATCATGCAATTTCAAAGGGTTGATGATAATATAATAGAGGATACTAGTTAGCATTTTTATCAAAATTAAATTACTCCTTTCAGATATGTATGTATAGTTTATGATGAATAGAGTGTATGAGAGAAAACATTGATATTCATGAGCTCTAAAATAATTTAAAATACTTTAAATTATTCTAATTAACAAATTGCACACCATCTAGTGACTATGATTTAATTAATTGTGTCTATTATAATATGGTAATATTTGCTAAATTTAGTAAATTTAAAAATTCATTCCATACTTTAAACATAATGCCCCTATAAGATCCATATGTTGTTGAAAATGAGCCATGTGTTGTCTCAAGCTATTAGAGTTAAGATAAGTTATGAGCAATATCTAACTAGCCATTTATCCTTTTTTAGTAAAAATAGCTAAGAAAATATAGGGCATGTGAATACTTTCTAATAGTTTTAAAATAGGAATAAATTAATTAGAGATGTTGTCATAGCTGCAACTAGTTGGGACTTATTCTTCCATTGTCATAATTAGGCCAAAATGTTTGCTCTTATATCCAATATATGGTTCCTTGATTTAGGAAAGTTTTTTCTTCCAAATGTGTTTACTAACATCGACATCATATATATATATATATATAATTTGGAGATAACATAATATAAAATATAGACAATTGAAAATAAAATATGGTGAATTGATATTCACATAAAGCAAATAGTTAATCATAAATGTTTTTGACATAAATCTGTTAGCCAATTATAAAATTGATTATAATGGGCTAAGCCAAGATTGTGCAAGAGACAAAAGAAGTTATAAGGTAAAATAGATGCCTAACTATAAGCCAAAAGGGCTAATTGGAGTGAAACAAATTCTCCTCGATGGAATTAAAATTTTTAGTGTTGAAACCTTTATAGGATATCTTATGATGGCTTACATTGTCTTTTGTCAAGTCTCAACTATATATTACAAAGCATAGATGCCCATACACATGATGATTATTGCTATAAATATTCAACACCACTATATGAATAAGCTATTTAATTTTTCTTCTTTTGTTGTAGAAGACATTCACAAGGAGCTTGTATCCCTTATGGTTGATAATAAAATACCATCTTCTAAATAATATTCAATATTATGAAATATATTATTATTTATGGTGAATGACTCTACCCTAAAAGTTATAATTATATCATCAAAAAATAAGACTCTACAAATTTATGGTGAAAGATACTTGTGACTCTACCCTAAAAGTTATAATTATATCATCAAAAAATAAGACTACAAATTTAGATGATAAAATATGTATTTAGTTTTATTTTTTTTCCTACTACTTGAAAATAAACATTATTTCTCTTATGTGTATATAATTAAAAATTAAAAATATATAATTTTTTATTAATTAAAAATTTAACTATAAAAGTATATCTATCCAATAATTTTTTTACTATAGTTAAGAAATTTATCATGATCGTTAAACCTATGTTAAATTGTTAGTTAATAGAATTCATCTTCATAAAGAATATAAAATATTTTGTATTAAAATTTATAACAATGACATCATCTATCGAGCATTCATGATGCACCATACCATAAATGGTGTCACCATACCATAACTACAAGTAATTAAGTTAGCTACCCATGCGTGTATTGGTTAATTGGATTTATTTTAATTTTTGTTTAATTCATTCTCCTTTGCCAATCATCATGTTATCAAATTTTTTATTTTCCATTTTCCACATGAAAAATCTCTTAAACTACATTTTTTCCTCAACATTTCTAAAAGTTAAGGTTTGAAAGCTTTTTAAGCAAAAATCATCATCCATTTTTGGTAGTTAATTTAAAAAATAAAATAAAATTTAAACTTTAGTATATTTTATTTACAGAATGTCGAATAATCTTTTATTTGATACAAATTTGCTTTATTTTTTATTTTTATTATAAATTTTTATTAAATTAAAGTATTTAAAATTAATTAAGATAATTATTTTAAATAAATTTCTAAAAACTATTTTTAAAAAAATTACAAGATTGATTTCACAAATTTTAATATTGAAATAAGAATTAATAACATTTATGATCTAGTCTAAGATGAGTAGGGTTATAGAAATTAGGTTAGAAATTTTCTTAAAGTATTGATATAAAATAAAATACTACTACATTATAGTTTAAGGCTAGTGTAGTATGTGCACCAAACACGATCAATTTAATGCTAAGACTATGTAGATGTGAAAACCATGCTTCATCATAAATAATTGGATTATGAATTATTCATGATTAAGCTTGGATTATTATATTACAATTTGGTACTAAAATAGGACTAAGAGAGGTGAAACTATGCAAAGAGAAATACAAATCTAAAATAAATGATATTGTGGAAAGGTATCTAAAATTATGGTGAGAAAACCAAATTAGCAAAAAATGGTGTGTGTTGGTAAGGGTTTTGAAAGGGAAAACTAATAATATCATTTTTAGGGACTATAAATGAGAGAGATAGAGAGGGGGAGAGAAAAGAAAAATAAAAAGAAAAAAAAGGTTCAGGAGTTTGAATTAGAATTGGATGGGAGTAGTGTAGAAACAAAGTGAAAAGTATTTCACAAATACATTATGAAGCATAAGGGGATAATGAAGGTAAAACCTAAGTTAAGACTCCCTATAGCTCAAAAGGAACACGAAGGTGATGGGTGATGAAAATGAAAAAATAACGATAACAAGAATATCATAAATTTGAGACACTAATGAAAGGGACTAGTGTAACAGAGATATGACAAGAATTTGACAAATGGGTAATAAATTTTAATAGAAAAATATGTTGGTATGTGGCGTGATCATGCTATCTTGTACATCTCGAGCCCTTGACCTTGAGTCGAGGCTGGGGCCGGCCTCTGTGGGGGTTCGGGGGCAGCGAGAAAAATTTTCTTCCTACTTTTTTGGATCACAAAAAGGGAAAAATCAATGAAAAAAAAATCAATTTATTAGAACCAAAAATCTGGAAGCTTCTAAAGCATTAAAAAGGGGTTCGGATGGGTATTATTGTATGATGAAAAACGATTATTAAAGGAATGGACAATAATAAAAGTATTGGATGGCTGCGGTTTGGTGGATGTAGCCCAGATTGGGTGAACCACGTTAAATTCTGTGTTATGATTTATTCTGTGCATGTTTTAGTTTCTCTATTTTGTTAATTAAATCTGCATTTAATTGTTAGATCTGCCATCTCTAAGCCTAACAAAATAGAGGTAAAAAATAAGGTAAGGCTTTGTATGGACCAAAAGGAACAAGGAGGGGATGAAGGGTGTAAAAGAAAACAAAATAGAAATGGAAATGAGAAAAAAGAAATAGGTTCTAGTGGGGAATATGTTAAGAAAGGTCCAGGTAGATTAACAGAAAAAATGAAGGAACTTTGTTAGTTAAATTAAATTAAAACAAGCTAATGAAAAAACCACAAAAACCAATACCTAAATGAAGAGATCACTTGTATTTAAATTGTTGTATGGCTTCTAAAACTAAATACCGACTCTAATGTGAATGATAATTCATTTCTTTATAAAAAAATGTTCAACCAATTCTTTCAAGTGAAAACTTAATATATGCTATGTAAATATGAGGAAAAGGAAGCCTATTTATGGGTTTTTTTAAGGGAATTTGGGGAGGTAAACTAGATCACCCTAAGAAAGCTCAATAAGTTCTCATGCCATAAATTGAATATTACAACAATTGGTAAGTATAGTGAGTTTATTTCACCTATGGTTTAATGCTTTAACAATATACAACATAAGGAGGTAAAAATTATTATTTTTATTACATTTGTAATACTCTAAGGAAAGAAAACTATTCATACAATTTTAAGATTATATTATTTTTGATATTATTGGTAAAGATAAATTTTTGAAAGTGACCAAATTCCAAATGACCAAAATACCTATATAAGACTATATATAAATAATTATATAACTTAACTAAGGGTTATGCTAGCCACATGTCGACCACACATATCCCAAAATAAATAATGGGTTAAGGTTATAACAATACACTTGATATTCCTACAAAAATGCACTATAAATAGGAAACAAAGGTGCTTAGGAACCTATAAACTAAATTTTATCAATAAATGAGCATAAGAAAAGTTTTCCAGGGATCTTAATAGCTTAATGGATGACCTAATCCTATTGTAATGACTTATTATATAGCTTGGTTTAATATCTTAGAATTCTTCCAAATTTTATAGAATTTTTCTTCTCATTATTTATAGTAACCTTTACTTTTATCACTCTTTAAGATTCTACATATATTATTTTTCATTTCACCTATAATTCAATTATCTATGAAAGAGGCCCTACAAATAGATTGGTTAAAGGATAGTCTATCTCAGTTAGTCCCCTTGTAGGCGTTGAAGCATGGATCCACTTGGCACAAACATTGGTAAAAATATTAAAATATAGTCTATACTTAGAAATCAAACTAAGTATAAGTACAAACAAAAGATTATGTGACAAAAATTAAGTGGTAATAAAGATAAAGACACAATAAAATTAGTGTTAGGAGATAGAGAAATATTTGCAAATAGAAACATGAATCTAAAAAAATGATATGTGTCGAAGGGTGTCTAAAGTAGGGTGAGGAAAACACTAAATTATAGGGAAAATGGTGTGGGTTGGAAAGGGTTTTGATAGGGAAAAATAATACTTCACTTTTTAGGGACTATAAAGGAAAGAGATGGAGAGGGGGAGAGAAAATAATAATTTAAAAAGATAAAAAGGGGTAACATGTTTGAAGTCCAAGTGGATGAGATTAATGTAGAAAGAAAATGACCAGGATGTCACAAATGTATCATAAATTATAAGGGGATAATAAAGGTGAAAACTAAGTTAAAGACTCCCTATAGCTCAAAAGGAACAAGGAGGGGATGAGGGATGAAAAGGAAAGAGGAACAAGGAAAACTTTAGTGGAAAATCTTCACCAATTGGTGAATTCTAGGAATCAACCAAGTCAAAATTGGAAAATTTCTCACACCCAACAGGGTGTCCAAATCACCCGGACTTTACAAACTATTGGTCCAATGCATGTCCATTCGCCAATGATTTTTTTTATGAGGCATATTTAAGAAACAAATTCGCCATAAAAAACTATGTGTTTCATATGGACCGACTAATATTTTCACCTGGAATCTCGGAAGCATGTAATAAAACACCTACATATTTTCCAATACTATTAAAACAACATTGTATCAAGACCCATTTCACCAATTAAAATTTACAAGAAGTTGCTTGTGAATACCCATTTCACCAATTAAAATTTACAAATAGTTGCTTATGAGGACCTATTTCACCAATAACACTAAAAAATAATTACATTTGAGGACACATTTCACCTTGAAAATTACAAAAAATCGTTGTATAAGCACGTGGGATTCGCCAATTTTTTAATATACCATTTAAAAATCCCATGGAATTCGCCAAATATGGATTGATATAAATACAATCGAAAGTGTCATTTATTCTTACACATTTTGTTTAGTTTTGAGGTTCTACTTCTCAATTTAGAAGTTAGTGAAAGCCAAAAACGTAGACTTGAAGGTGAGTGATCATTTCTTCATAGTGTTATAATAATAAGTTTTCTTTATCTCTTTTGCATTCTTGCTTCAGCCTTAAAGATGATATTGAATAGGGAATGAGATCTATATTCTCTGTCCTTCTTAAACAAGAATTATTTTTTTTCCAGTTTTTATTCGAAGTGAGAGATCAATATGTCAAGTGACTCAAGTAGCAAGGGTAAGGCTCTTGCCACTCCTCAAGGTGGTGAAGAGACTCCTGCTGCTCCTCAGGGTGGTAAGGCTCCTACCGCTCCTCAGGGTGGTAAGGCTCCTATCGTTCCTCAAGGTGGTGAAGAGACTCCTACCACTCTTCAGGCTCCTTAGGGTGGTGAAGAGACTAGGAGACCATCAAAATTCCAAAAACTTAGACATACCATATATTATTACTTTGGAATTTCCAAAGCTTCAGATCCATCAGGTCAAGATGGAGCTACATCATCAACTCTTCCACCATTTATATTGGTAACATTCACAATACCTCATCGCCACTGGAAGGTCAAGTTGAGATTTTCATTGATTTAAATCAAAATGTATCAAATAAGGATGGCAATACCGTAGAAGATGTTCCAAGGGATACCCTAGGTCCGGTTATTTAGAATGAGATAATTGACTTGGATGAGGATGATGATGTTGGTAGCAAGAAAAGAAGAAGCAAATTAAAAATGGGGCGTGAGTGGGAAATGACAAGGAATTTTCAACTTGGTTGGTTTTCAAAGTACCCATTCATGGTACCAATGGGGATTGACAATGAAAATGATATTGAAAAGGAAACATTGGCCAAATGTATGATTTTTAGTTGGAAATGTGGAAGAGCCAAGACGTTGCAGCTAAAGATTGACACTATAGAAAAGAATATCGGTAAAGTTTATGAAAAACAAATCATAGATGGAAAGGAACAATCACTCGTACAATGAAAATCAAAGGAAGAATGTCTTCATGTTAGGTATGCCACAAATTATGAAGAGCATGAAAAAAGAATGTCAAACATTGTTGCATGTAAAGGTACACTTGAGGCTCAATTTGGAAAAGCAATGGAAACAACAAATATGTCAAAAACTATTTAGATGAGTGTTTTTTTCATATTTTGTCTAGAGGGCGTCCTATGAAAGACTACCTAGAATATTTTGGTTTATTATCTTTTTTGAATGTTCCTCACTATCCCTTTTCACATTGGTCAGCAAATGTTGGATGGCAATGGGCAAACTATCTTGTTGCAATTGAAAAGGAAGATTTAAAGGAGAAAGTAAAAGAGTTAAATTTCATTGCATTATCTTTAGATGAAGTTACTACAGTAGACAATACTTCTTGGGTCTATATGCATTTGTATACTATAGAATGACATGTTCGCCAAGCTCATCTTCTTTGTGTTCATACAATGAAGGACAATTCAACATCGCAAAATATATTTGAACTAGTCAAGAAATATTTGAATGAAATTGTAGGTATGGATGAGTTTGTTGGAAATATATGCCTCAATCTCACAGGATGAAACCTCTAAGAGAGGAAAGTCGGTGTGATATGCTTTGGGTTTGGCTGACTAGCATCTTTGGATCTTGTGGTTTGTACAGGTCACCCAGACAATGATTAAGTCATGCCAAAGGACCTTATCACTGTTACTTGTGATAGTCATTGTAACCTTATGCCGAGTGGAGATCTCTGGCCAACATGCCATTCATATCATATATTTGGGAGACCCTTGGCCGAAAGGCTTACTTCAATGTGAAGTCTGAGCGACGAACGAAGTCTTAGTGATAGCGTTTCTCTTGAAGCCTTCGGGGAGAGTCTTGGGTGTTGGTGAAGTCTTCGCGATAGGAATGTCTCAAATGATATTCACTTAGAATTAACTCAAAAGGTCGGGGAAAGAAGTCTTAGCGTGATGAAGGTCATACGTGAGGATTCCACTTAGAGTCTTAGCGGTAGCACAAAGGAACTTAAGTATAAGTCTTAAGCGATGGAAAAAAGAATCTTACCCATTTGTTGTTTGGTGCTCAAATTATGATCTCACAGGAGAAGCGTGTATAATGTCTTGCCGAATGTTGAACGTTTCGGTATAACCCTTAATGACTTGGTATGATCTCTCAGCGAAAGGCAATTGTCTCACCGAATGGAAAACTCATGTCTATGTGAATTTGAAGCTTCGGTATGACATCTCACCGATAGCGATGAGTCTTGGCGATAGCGATACATGTGATGATCATCGGTATGAGGTCTTGGCGACATGGTGAAGTTTGAGCAATAGCTCTCTGGACTTGATGTAACATCTTGGTGATAAGGATGACTCTTGGAAACATCGATGGTTAAGTCTTGTGGCATCGGGGAGACACGGTTAGTGTCTCACCGACATGCCAACACAGGTTGATTGCTTTGACCGAGAGAAGACCATCCTACGTGGTGAATCAATGGCCAATCAGAGGATCCGAATGGGAACCGTTGGAAGACAGTTCGTTGTGGCAGTTCTGAGAGGAAGCTCGATAGACAGGGGCGACATGAATATAGTTTGCAATCGTAGATGATGCTTTCGGTTGGATTGTTTGATGGATCGACGGATTCTTTGTGTGATTGTATGATCCCGGTGGATGAATTTTATTTTGTAGAAGCCCATAACATGAATGTTCCTGTAAAGGTTGTTCACTGGTGAATCTTTCTCGTGACACTCGAAGATATAAGTCAAAAATTCTGTTACGTAATCTTTATTCTTGTAATACAGTGACTTCTCTTGGTGTGGTGGGTTTTCTCCGTAGGGTTTTCCATATATATCTGAATTGTTCATATGTGTTTTTCAAATGCACCATTTACATTTATCTCTTTCATGTGCATCTTAATTGGAATGTAATTATAAATTTTAAAGTGTATCTACATTCTTTCCTGAGATATTGATGTTAGGAGAATTGTTCTCCACATCTAATTTTCCTTACAAGTGGTATCAGAGCCTGTCCAGTTCTGTTATCCTTGTGGGTATGTTGAGTTTTGTATCCAATTTACATTTGATTGGAGTCTTATGCAGAAGTTTGTCAATTTCTAATTCTGATTAAGATGGCAAAATACGTCGGGGAAAAGATTGAAATAAAGAAGTTCAATGGTAGCAATTTTGAGTTGTGGAAACTTAAGATGGAGGATCTTTTAGTGGATCGTGATCTATGGCTTGCTGTGTCTGGAACTAAACCTACAGGCATGAAGTAAGAAGATTGGGACCTCACAGATAGGAAGTCTAAGGGGCTCATAAGGCTCTATTTGGAAGACTCAGTGCTCCTGAATGAGCATGAGGATAAGATTTCCTCTTCTTTGTGGAAGAGATTGGCATCTATTTATCGGGGAAGTCTTTGGTGAATAAAAGAATATTCCTAAGGAAAGAAGTTATACACTTTGAGAATATAGGAAGGAGGTTCTATAGCTGATCATTTGAACGCATTCAACATGCTGATTACATAGTTAACATCTGTTGGTGTGAAGATTGATGAAGAGGATCGTTGTATGCTGATATTGTGTTCTTTGCCAGATTCAGGGGATCACCTTGTGATGGCTATTGGGAGTACAACATCTAGTTTCAAGATGGAGGATTTTGTTGCTTCTTTGTTATCAAAATAAATGAGAAGGAAATCTTCTAAGATGGTGAAGGAGGCCCTTGTTGTTAGAGGAAGGTCGAAGAAAGGAAAAGAAGAAAAGGACAAGAAGTCCAAATCGAAATCAGAGGGGATATCAAAGTCTCTTGGAAAGAAGTCCAAGGTGAAGTGCTGGAACTGTGGGCAACCTAGTCATGTCAAAAAGGATTGTAAAGATGAGAAAAAGAAGGACTCTTCTGATAATGGTTCTTCTCATAGTGATGGTGACGCCTTCATTGCAGCCTTGGCTTTCTGCTTGAGGGCATCGGATGATGTCTAGTTGATAGACTACAACATCTTTCCACATGACATCTCATAGAATTGGTTCATGAAGTATGAAAGAATACGATGGTGGAAAGGTGTACTTGGCAGTGATTCAACTTTGGAATTGTTGGCCATGGAAGAGTCGGAGAATCAATTCCCCTAATAGGCAGTGAAGGAATCAATGATGTGATGCATATACGAGGTTTGGCTCATAATTTACTTTCTGTAAGTAAGCTGGATGATATTGGAGTGCATGTCACATTCTCTGGAAATGGTTACAAGATGACTAGAGGCTTTATGGTGCTAGCAAGGGGTGCTTGTATTGGTACAAGGCTGGATGCACATGGCAAATTCCAGTGTAACAAATGTCCTCCTTATTAAAGTCACAAAAAGCTACTCATGTGGAGGAAAAGGGAAATGTTCCTAATTACATAAAACTCTATGGAGTTAAACTTCCAATAGAAAAATATGCTCGACATCATAGGCTAGGCCATTGGAGAAAGGTTTAAAACCTTGAAAAACAAAATAGTTGAGGGGCTTGAAGATTGTAACCTTGAATTTGGATGCAGAACATTGTATATATGGAAAACAACACTGTGTTTTGTTTTATTCTAGTCCTCATAAATATTATGGTTT
This sequence comes from Sequoia sempervirens, assembly GCA_007258455.2. Lineage (NCBI taxonomy): Eukaryota > Viridiplantae > Streptophyta > Pinopsida > Cupressales > Cupressaceae > Sequoia > Sequoia sempervirens. The sequence continues at coordinate 25,703 of VDFB02242030.1, forward strand.
GCTAGATTATATTCATTTTGATGTATTTGGTCAAGTGAATGTTCCTTCTTTGTCTAAGTTAAGGTACTATGTATCATTCATTGATGATTATTCGAGAAGAACATTTGTTTATTTTTTGAAAAGTAAATCAAAAGTGTTCAGTCAGTTTAGGGAATTTAAGAACCTTGTAGAAAATTAGACTAGAAGAAAAATTAAATGCTTAAGGACTGATAATGGCGGTGAATTTTGTTTTGATGATTTCGAGAGGTATTGTAAAGACCATGAGATTAAAAGACATAAGACTACACCTTATACTCCACAACAAAATGGAGTTGCAAAAAGGTTCAATAGGACAGTGATGGAGAGAGCACAAAGTATGCTAAGTAGTGCTGGCTTGGAGGAGAAGTTTTGGGCTGAGGCTATTGCTACTGCATGTTACTTGATTAATCATTCTCCAAATTCTGCTCTTGTTGAGAAAACACCTTTAGAAGCGTGGTCTGGTAAGAAGCCCTCTTTAAGACATATTCGTGTTTTTGGCTATGAGGCATATGCTCATGTGCCATATGAGAAAAGATCTAAATTGGAGAACAAGGCTGTCAAATGTATTTTTATTGACTATAGTGCTGGCATGAAAGGATACAAGCTTTGAAATCTAATACGAGAGAAGTTGTATATAGTAGAAGATGTAATCTTTCATGAGCTACAAAAGCCTTCTACCTTGGATCTGCTTGATCGGAGACAAAGTCGAGAAAACAATAAGGATGTAGTTGGAATTCCTCTAGGATAAGAGGAATTGAAAATTTAAAGCCTTGCTTGGGCGAGGAGAGGCTCAAGTAGTTACGAAGTTAAAGAAGAAGAAGAACCTGACCTCGGCAGAATTGAGGAGGAATCAACTCATGAAGAAAACAACGATAGGTATGGGTTCTCTTTGATAGATTCTACTTATTGCCTATGCTTTAATTTCTAGCACTGATGAGCCTAGGACTATAAAGAAGGCATTTAAAATGTCTAATTCAAACTCTTGGTTGGAAGCCATGAACGAAGAAATGACATCATTAGAAAAGAATGATACCTGAAGTTTGGTGCCATTTCCTAAAGGCATAAAAGCTATGGGCTGCAAATGGGTATTTAAAAAGAAGATTAGTATGGATGGTAGTGTGGAAAAATATAAGGCGAGGCTGGTTGCGAAGGGTTATTCCCAGGTAGAGGGAATTGATTATGGGGATATTTTTTCTCCTGTAGCTAAGCTGACATCCATTAGATTTCTTTTGTCACTTGCAGCAATGTATGACTTAGAGGTCAAACGGATGGATGTGAAGACAACATTTCTTCATGGTGATCTTGAAGAAAAATCTATATGTCCCAGCTTGAGCACTTTGTTGAAAAAGGTAAAGAGAAACTGGTTTGCAAGTTAAAAAAAGTCTCTGTATGGGTTAAATCAGTCACCTAGAATGTGGTACCAGAAATTTGATACTTTTGTATTGTCTTTGGGATTTGTGAGATCAAAATATGATCATTGTGTCTATTATAAAACTGAAAGTGATCAAGTTCTTATTATTTCTCTCTATGTTGATGATATGCTGTTCATAGGCAATAGTAAGTTGATGATTTATGATCTTAAGTCTCAGCTGTCTGCTAAGTTCAAAATGAAATATCTTGGTGTAGCAAGGTATATTTTGAGGATGGAGATAACCAAGGACAAGAATAGTAGAAAGCTTTGGCTCAGTCAGAGTAAGTATATCAAGATTGTTCTAGAGAGATTTTGCATGAATGATAGCAAGTAGCTAGTTGTTCTAGTTTTGCATGGAACGAAGCTATCTGTTGAAGACTATCCAAAATATCCTACTGAGATGGAGGACATGACTAGTGTACCCTATGCTAGTGCGATTGGCAGTCTAATGTATGCAATGGTCTGTACAAGGCCAAACATTGCCCAAGCAGTGGGAGTTCTTAGTTGGTTTATGGCTAATCCTGAAGGACACATTGGGATGCTGTTGTTGTCACCTAGAAATGCACCCTATGCAAAGTTGTAAAACTAAGATTTCTAGTGAAACATTGGATCACTCCAAGGATGTGGGTCACCTGAGATTGGAGTGAACCTCCGAAGAAGGCTGGCTTCCTTTCAGTATCACCTAAACTAGTGATTCTGTGAAGGTAAAAGGAGAAGGAAATGCATACAAACAATGAAACTAAACTGAACTATTTCTATGGTGATACACCAAGTTAATAAGAAATCATGAAACAGACATAGGAAGAACATACATTAGAAAGCAAAAGACAACGTTTTCACTTACTTATCATAACCCCTTTAAACTCATGCACTATTCTTAACAGGCTTGCTCTACATGCATATCTTAGGAAGGAAAGATGAATTTCACAACCTTAGGTATGAATACAAATTTTTAGAAAAACATAGCTAAGAACTTGCATAGTCTAAAATACAGAAATGAGAGTAATACAAACATTAATAGTAGCTTCTCAGGTAAACTCTATGTTATATTCCAGATTCCAGTTGAGTTACAAAACATACATTTAGTTGAGAAAGGATTGATAAAAATCACTAACCCTTTTGAATGCACAATCTGAACTATTTACAAAAAGGAGAAAAAAGCCTTATATACACCAGTGTGTTAGCCCCTTAGGGCTTACAAAGATAGTAGGCTCAGAAAGATCTATCCTTAGATCTTTTGATTGAAATTAATGCTGCAGCTGCGTGTCCTTGCTGTGTGTGTCAGTGAAGAGCAACTGCCTGGAGAAACCCCTTAGATATTTTGAAGCTACCAGATGTATTTAATTTTGGTCCTTGTGTCCACCTACTGAATCCCCCTATTGAGCGCCTTGAATGCTCTTGAGTCTAGAACAAATACACATTGATTCACATTCTGTTGATTCTCTTAGCACTGGTCAAGCTGCCAATGATTCACCCATAGCTCTCCTTGATTGGCTGGGCACACTACACGCAGACCCCTAGGTAGTCAAAAGCTTCTCCTGTTGAATCGCATGTTGGTGAGACACTAATCATGTCTCCTTGATGCAATTAAATCTTCCCGCAACCATCAGCATAACATGGAGCTGTCGCTAAGAGCTCTTAGTGAGCCTAAAAGATCATACCGATATCACCTCTGTGGTTGCCAAGACAACATCGATTGTCGATGAGATGACTTACCGAAGGAAAAACGTTACCCCGAGAACCCCCTCATTGCTTCAGCAAGAGCTTATTGATATCACCCCGAATGCATTTCATTCCATCGGGCTCTAGATTTCCTTCAACAAGACATTATCAAGTCGGGAAGACTTCATAGCAAGGCTCATTGTCTTGCCGATGCTCCTCCTTTCACTGAGACTACACTGTGTCAATAAGACCTTACTGAGACGGCTGGGAGCTCTGCTGATTTCATTTATGTTGGGGAGATATTCTGCTAGTCGGTGAGAATTCTGGGCAAAGTTTCCAACTCTTGGCGAGCTCAGCTTGCTTTCGATGAGACATTGGTGTTTCGGCGAGATCCTCCACTGAGCTTCATTTCATTTTAGCGAAACCCCTCGACGTTGGGGTGACCTCTTGTTGAAACCAAAATACTTCGGTGAGCTCCCTCCTATCAGGAAGACATCTTGCCAACCTCTTTTCTTCCTCCTCGGGCTCATTTTGCATCAGCAAGACCTTTTGCATCGCTGAGACTTCACGAAAATCCCACCATCCTTTACCGAAACCAACATCCCCTGCCAAGCTCCCTTTTGTTTCGCTGAGACCCTCATCTTTAGTGACACCACTTTCCTTCGGCAAAACATCCTGACTTCACCCAGACCTCACACCAAGGTCTTTTCATTCCACTGAGCTACCCTCATGTCAGAAAGACAACACCAAGTCAAGGAAACCTTCCCTCAACTTGGAACATTAAACCAAAAGCCTCCTCATCGGTGAGACCCCAACGGGTCACTGAGACTTTCTCCCTTCATTTTGTCTTTCGGTGGGTGCCCTTTCCTTTGGGGAGACATCTTCACTTCGGCATGACCCTATGCCGATGTCAAACATTCTTGGAAAAGTCTTTCGAGGTCGGCGAGGCTCCTGTCGAAGGAAAACATATCAAGGCCCCCCTTTCATCCTTCAGTAAGACATCCTCTGATCGTCGAGACCTCTTGTCGAGCCCCTCGCTTTTGCCTAGCTCTTCATTTTGGGGAGACTTTTTTTTCTGTTGGCCAGACCTGTCTCGAAACTTGCTTCCTTTTGCCGACGCCACTTCACTAATGATTATTGGGGAAACCTTTTGTCCTTAGTAAGACCTCTTAGCGAAGTCTATTGACATACGCTGAAGGTATCCCTTCGGTGAGACCTCCCATAGATCGGCGTGACATTCTGGTGAGGGCACCAACCTATGCCGAGAACATTCCATCTCAGTGTGACTCTACCCCTTCGGCCGAACCCTATGGCGATATCCTCCATCCTGCCCGGTGATGCGTTTACTTTCCCTTTGGTCGGGGAGATATCTCCATCTCGGCAAGACATTTATGTGGTCTTGGCGACTCTCCTCTTTTGAGGGGTTTTCATGTCGATCCTAACCTAGGTGAGCCTTCCAACTGCATTCTTGTTGAACTAGCACCAGATGCATAATTTATCCCTTAATGCAAATGACCAATTCGAACCTTCAAGAACTCCTGAAAACACAAATGTCTCCCTGGTGAACCCATGGATGAAAAATGGGCAAAATTTTTGGTGACCTTTGCTAGATGTTCTCTTGCTGAACATGAAGACCACTAGCATAGGCCTATCCATTGGGTATGGAGTCATCTAGAGAAACCTCTGAAACGGGCCCAGGGCACCCTGTACATGGCTGATACTCATTTGAGGCTTACAAAGCACTACAAGTTATCAAAACGATACAAGGAGAAACTGAAACAAAAACATCCACTATGCTAAATAACACTTAGGGAAAGGAGAATAGAAAACAAATGAGCCACAATGCAAAAGCACTTATTGAAAACATAAAAAACTAACTAGATATGTACAAAAGGACAGTCATCAAACTTGAAAACAGGGTTTTTGGTGTATCCCATTGACTGGGATAGGCAGTATTGCCCCTTCTGTAATAGCCAGTTGATAAGAATTGTGTTCCTTACAATCTTTGATGATGAATGGGCCTATCCACATGTTGTCAAACTTAGTGTGATGGCCAGGCCTACTTTTCATAACATCCCATTTGAGGACAATGTCGCCCTCTTTGAAATTCTTGGTTGTAGCTTTCTTGTTGAATGTTCTTTTTGTTTGGAGCCAATGATACTCCAAATCCTTCATTGCTTTGTCCCTTAATTCTTCAAGTTCCATGAGCTCTGCATATCTCACAGACATTGGGTCTTGTTCCTCAAACATTTCCAACTAATGTACAATGTCTAGAGCTGGAAGCTCCACAGTGTTGGTGTTTTTTCTTGTAAACCAGGTTTGTCTCCTAATCTACCTATGGAATTGCCAATTCCAATCAAGGGCAGCTTGGAGGACCTAGACCAACTAACGAGGATTTTAATGATAACCTCCTACACTTTGGGTTCTGCAAGACCTAGGAGGGTGGTCCTTATAATGTGTTTATGATCTCTACACCAAATTCATAAACAATCATTAACAATTCATAGATAATCCCACAAATAACTCAACAGAATAGGATATTACTAAAATGAATTGGCCTTTCACCAGTAATATCAACTACTTGGAGCATGAGATGATTACAACATTATTCCGTAACTTATGTTAATCATTTTATTTTCAGTTTGGTGGCAAGCCCTAAGCAAAAACACACAAATGCAAGGTTTCACAAACTCATACAATTTAGATCAGTGCCATATACCATTGGGGAGTCAAATTCATACACATTCACGATTAAAAAATAGATTTAAATACTTAGCACCCATGATCCCTGACAATATTGCATTACAATAGTGTCAATTCCTGCCCCAACCCAATACTTCTTACTAAATCCCTTTACAAACATACCCATCCATGATTCCATCCAAGCATTTTAATTAATTATTTGAATTAAAGCCAAAATGGAAAACACACACATCAGAGCAATGAGATGAACATCGTAATCCTTGATTATTCTATTCAAAATTATGATATGTTTGTACAGAGGAGAGACTTGAGCTCGAGATATAACATCATAGCTTAAATGCTATTATTGTTATGAAACATCTAATCTTCATAAGTTTAAAACCCATTTACAAGATAACCCCAACCCTAAATTGCCTTAACGTTCAAAAAAGTTCTTACAATTTGCTCTGCAACTATACCTAGACTCGACCTTCAAAATATATCTGACTTGCCAACCATTTTTCTGGCCTTGAAATCCTTCTTATAGAAAATGAAGGAGCAACAAGCATCGGGCCAGAAATTACACGTCACCGACCAATTGGACCGCTATATGCCAGTTCAAAACTGAAACCAAACCCACTAAGTTTCAGAGCATCTTTTTGTTGATTCTACTCATCACACAAAAGCCATAGCATTTGTTACATCTCAAAACTTATGCCCAAAGCCACCATGGAACAAAACCAAAATCACTTACAAAATAACTGCTGAACTGTCAGTTGCTAGTAATATACACCGTTTCATTCCTCTTCGGTTAAGTACTTATCAACCCAATTCTGATATTCCTCGTTCGTTGGACAATTAAAGTTCACCACCTCCCTCATCTTGGTACTGTAAGGTGTGAATTTCACCGCAACCTGGTTGGCCTCCCTTTCAAATGACTCTACGAACATGCTGGTATTAATTATTTTATCCATGTTGCTTACCAACAAGTCATGATTTGAGTCATCACAGATTAATTTGATTTGTGCATTAATAACCTCTTTTTCCCTTTCTTGCCACTACTGCAGTGTCTTAACATTTCCCCATGTATCTATTATATCTAGCAGAAAAGTGTCATTCCAATCATCAAAACTCTTTATTAATTTTCTAATTTTCTTACTCAAATCATCAGGCAAGGCCTGGAATCCCTTTAATGATTTCACAAAGATTTGAGTAGGCCTTAATGACTGGGGCTTGTTATTTACATCAAATCTAGAAGCCTTAAACATAACATCTAAATCAGTGGCCCTAGGGATCCACTTCTCAACCAGAGGTAGAACCACTTCCCGATCTCTGTTAATATTTTGTATTCCACCCAAAAATAAAGAATATAAAGAATGTACAACTGGCAACCTAGAATCAACCTTCTCATTTAGATGCCTCAAAACAGTGTCAACCACCTCATTGTGTTTAGCTACAACATCATCCTCACTTTCCCTTAGGGAAGCCTGTAATTCTGTGATTTTATTCATCATTTTCCCTTTGGCAGGATCTGCAAAATACTCAATGCTACACCCTTTATATTATTGTACATCGGGTTATGAATAGTCGGCTTGTGGCTATCTTAACTCTCTATTAAGTCATATTATCATTAGTATATTGTTATTTAGTTGTTTAGGTCGGCCTAAGTCTTATATAGGTGTGTCTAAGTCGGCCTAGGTGATATCCTTGGCATAAATAGGTATATATAGGAGGTTGTGAGTCTTATTTCATCATCAAGTGTGTTCTCATTAGAGATATTTGGAGTTTTCCCCTCGAAGTGGCTTGTTATTCTCAGTTATTATCAAGTATTTGCAGCATATTTCATATCTTATTCTTCTATTGTGCAAGTTATTTCATAACAAGTGGTATCAAAGCATGATCTTGGCACCATAGAGGCAAGGTTTTTCTCAATTTTAAAGGCGATTTTGGGAAGAGCATATCTTTCGGATTTTGGAAATTTTTTTTCTAATTTTTAAATGGTTTTTTAAGAACATATTGAAGAAGATACAGTCTGGATTTCAAAAGAATTGGAGTAGAATTAAGCGAATTATTGCAGAATTAGGGTTTCTACACTATTTTTTTGGAATCTACATATCTCGCACATCTTGTTGAATTGAAGTCTAATTTTTATTGGGTTTTTGAAGACATAATAAAAGAGATTACAATAAAAATTTGAGATAATTTAAGTTTAATTTGTGTGATTTATTTCAACATTAGTGGTTTCCATCATGTCGGGGCCTTCAACAAGGGGTAAAAAGAATGTCACTCTGGGGAAGACTCCTGATAAGGATGGTGAAACAATCAAGGATATTACTCATAATGAGGAACTCAATAAGGTCAAGGAAGAAATTTCCTCAATTAAGATGGATATGTGTGACCTAAGAGGTGATATATCGAACATACGAAACATGTTAAGCACCTATAGGGCTGAATCAAGAAAGGAGTTCTCAAGCGGCCAAGGTGAAAATTCTAGGTCAGCTACTACTGACACAAGCTTTAGTACTCCTATGGCATCTAGGAATTTATTTCCAAAGGTGGATATGCACAAGTTTGATGGTAAGGATCCTCTAACATGGATAAACCAAATGGAGAATTTTTTTGAAGTACACCAAATCCCAAATGGACAAAAGGTCACGATGGCTTCCTTATATCTAGAACCAGATCAATTCATTTGGTATCGTTGGATTTGAACTCATCAAAGTAAAAAGGGGATCACTGTCTCATGGTCAATTTTTATAGAGGAACTCCAAGCATAATATAGTAATAGCGTCACAAACAACTTCTTCAGCCAGCTCACTAAACTTCAACAAATAGGATCAATTAAGGATTATATTCAGCAATTCCAAAATCTATCCTTAAGGGTGGATACAATTACGGAGGAAAGCTTGAATGACTTATTCTTGGGTGGTCTCAAGGATCACATTCAACATGAGGTACGCATGTTTAGCCCTAGTTCCATAAATGATTCTTTTATCTTAGCACGCAGGGTAGAGAAGTATTTGATTCCTAAGAAGCAAGGGGCTAATGTGACAAGAGAGAAAGGATATTCAACACAACCTACTAAGTTGACTCCACAAAAAATTGAGGAGAAAAGAGAAAAAGGCTTGTGTTTCAATTGTGATAGCAAATATAGTTGAGGACATAAATGTAGTGAAAAGAAATTGTTTTATATTAAAGGTCCTAATGAGGAAGAAGAGGAGAAACCCATACTAGAAGATGAAAAGGATTCAAATGAGGAATCACATGATTCTCAACCAATCATTTCTTGTCATGCACTCTCAGGTTTCAGCGCTCCACAAACTCTCAAGGTGGTGGGGTTCCTAAAGAAGTAGAAGGTAACAGTGTTGATCGACTCAGGTAGTACTCATAATTTCATCAACAAAAAGTTAGCTACTTGTCTAAATTGTTTCATATATCCAGCTCCAGAGTTTCAAGTTTTGATTGCAGATGGTGGTACAGTTAGTTGTTCAAGGAAGTGTCATAGCATTAAATTATCCATGGGAGATTATCAACTTGATACCCCAATGTATGCGATATCCATGGGTGCAGCAGATATTGTTTTGGGAGTACAATGGCTTACTACATTAGGAACAATTGAGATGAACTTCCAAGAACTATTCATGATATTTCAATAAGAAGGAAGGCTAGTAGAGCTAAGGGGGTTGAAGGAAAAATCTCCACAAACGGTAAGCTCTTATCAAATGAAAAAGTTTCTTAAGAAAGGAGTGGATGGATTTGTGGCCCAACTATGTTTATTAGAAGTCTCTCAATCTAATACTCCTACTCATCCAGATTTGCAAGCTATAATTGATTGTCACTCAGTTGTTCTTGGAGATATGCCTAAAGGACTTCCTCCTAAGAGGGATCATGATCATGCCATATAGTTAGTCCCAGGGAGCCAACCACCGAACATCAGGCCTTACAGGTATCCACACATACAAAAGAGTGAGATATAAAAGATTGTTGAAGAGATGCTAGAGGTAGGAATCATCAGGCATAGCCAAAGTGCATACTCCTCGCTTGTGGTGATGGTACGTAAGAAGGATGATACTTGGCGCATGTGTCTAGATTATAGAGTGCTCAACATGTACACCATTAAAGATAAGTTTCCAATTCCAGTCATTGATGATTTGCTAGATGAATTAAATGGAGCTATGTTTTTTACCAAGTTAGATCTTAGATCTAGTTATCACCAAATTTGATTAAGGAGGAAGATATTTGTAAGACAACATTTCAGGACTCATGAGGGTCATTATGAATTTTTGGTGATGCCATTTGGTCTTACCAATGCACCATCTACATTCCAAAGTTTGATGAATTCCATTTTTAAGAAGTTCTTGAGAAAGTTTGTGTTAGTATTCTTTGATGATATATTAATTTATAGCAAGACTTGGGAAGAACATTTGCAACATGTGAACCAAGCATTACAAATACTTGAAGATCATAAACTCTATGCTAAGCCATCCAAGTGTGCTTTTGGTCTTATAGAGGTGGAGTATTTGGGACACATAGTTTCACATGGAGTAAAGGTGGACCCTAACAAAATTAAGGCTATCATGGAATGGCCTATTCCAAAAACCATTAAGAAATTGAGAGGATTCTTGGGATTGACAAGGTACTATAGAAGATTTGTGAAGAGTTATGGTAGTATAGCAGCACCTCTCACCACTCTATTGAAAAAGGATTCCTTTCATTGGAATGAGTCTGCCAATATAGCATTTGAGAGATTGAAGGAGGCTATTTGTACAACTCCAGTACTTGCCACTCCTGACTTCACCAAGGAATTCATTGTGCAATGTGATGCTTTTGGAAATGGGATAGGAGCAGTGCTCATGCAAGAAGGTCGACCAATTGCTTTTCAGAGTTGTCAATTAAAAGGTTAGAATCAATTAAAACCTATTTATGAGAAAGAAATGCTAGCAATACTCCACGCAGTGAAACAATGGCGGCCTTATCTATTGGGTAGACACTTCAAGGTTAAGACAGATCATGATAGCCTAACATATTTTTTGGAACAACAACTATCTTATGAAGAGCAACAAAAATGGGTCACTAAGATGTTAGGATATGACTTTGAGATTGTATATAAGAAAGGGAAAGAAAATATTGTCGCAGATGCACTGTCAAGGAAGGATGAGAAAGATGAAGCCTTATTGTGTGCCCTTTCAATATTACAAGAAAATTGGGTGGAGGAAGCCAAAGTAGAGTGGAAAAATGATGTTGTGACAAGTAATCTCATCGAGCAATTAAAAGTGATCCTAGTAGTTTAGATAAGTTTTGTTGGAAGGGAGATACTCTTTGGTATAAAGAGCGTTTGTATCTGCAAGAATTCCAACCTTAAAATCAAGATTCTCACAGAGTTACATGAGTCTCCAGTGGGTGGTCATTCAGGATTTTTGAAGACATATCATCGAGTCAAGCAAGATTTCTTTTGGGAAGGGCTAAAGGGTGATGTTAAAAAATTTGTGGCTGAATGTTTGGTGTGTCAAAGGCATAAAGGGGAGACAATTAAGACACCAGGTCTCTTGCAACCCTTATCTATTCCTAGCTAGCATTGGGAAGAGGTATCCATGGACTTCATCACAGGGCTTCCCAAATCTAAAGGTCATAATGTCATCATGGTGGTAGTTGATCGGCTCACTATATATGCACATTTCATTGCATTAGCACATCCTTTTATAGCAAGTGTAGTGGCTAAAGCTTTTTTGGAGAATATCCAAAAGCTACATGGTACACCTAAAGTTATTGTTAGTGATCGTGATCCTATCTTCACTAGTCACTTTTGGAAAGATTTATTCTCATGTTTGGGTACTCAATTGGCTCTTAGCTCTTCATACCACCCTCAATTAGATGGGAAAATAGAGGTTGTTAATAAGTGTTTGGAAGGATATCTACGTTGTTTCACTTCAGAGAAACAGTCTCAGTGGGTAGATTGGCTACCACTTGCGGAATGGTGGTATAACACTTCTTTTCATAGCTCATCAAAAATGTCTCCATTTTTGGCACTTTATGGATATCATCCTCCTTCCATCACATCATCAATTAAGGTGTCCCCAAGAGTTTAGGTAGTAGAAGACCACTTGCTTCATCAACAACAAGTACTTTCAGGACTCAAGGAGAATTTAGCCATGGCACAAAATTGAATGAAACAACAGGCAGACCAACATCGTAGTGAAAGAAGTTTTGAAGTTGGGGATTGGGTCTTCTTGTGATTGCAGCCTTATAAGCAAATCTCACTAAAGTAGCAAAGAAAGAATAATAAGTTGTCTCCAAAGTATTATGGTCCATACCAAATCATGCAGAAGATCGGTAGTGTTTCCTACAAGCTTGAGTTGCCACCAACAACAAAGATACATCCAGTTTTTCATGTTTCTTGTTTGAAGAAGGTAATTGGGCATAATATTCCCACTCAAACAACACTTCGAGTTGGATGAAGAAGGAAGAATCATTTTGGAACCAAAGTGCATTTGTCAAACATGCACAAAGAAGGCGAGGAATAGAACTATCACTGAGTATCTCATCCAATGGAAGAAGTTACCAGTTGAAGATGCCACATGGGAAGATGAGGAGTTCATTCAAAAGTTTCAAACTTGATTAGCATTGAGGACAATGCTTCTTTGAAGAAGGGGCATGCTACACCCTTAATATTATTGTACATCGGGTTATGAATAGTTGGCTTGTGGCTATCTTAACTCTCTATTAAGTCATATTATCATTAGTATATTGTTATTTAGTTGTTTAGGTCAGCCTAAGTCTTATATAGGTGTGTCTAAGTCAGCCTAGGTGATATCCTTGGCATAAATAAGTATATATAGGAGGTTGTGAGTCTTATTTCATCATCAAGTGTGAAGTGTGTTCTCATTAGATATATTTGGAGGTTTTCCCCCTCGAAGTGGCTTGTTATTCTTAGTTATTATCAAGTATTTGTAGCATATTTCATATCATATTCTTCTATTGTGCAAGTTATTTCATAACACTCAACCTCCTCTTCAATTGGCCCTAGTGCAGGGCTATCAATAGGTGTCTGAATTGGGGATCCAGGAGTAGAAATGATTGGGACAACAGGGGCAATGACCCCGAAGTAGTATGTATTGCTTTGGTAGCAGGGGAACTAGAGGATTCTCCCACCTGCCTGTATTTTAGTCTATCTACTTCAGACTGTAGCTCAAAATTTCTTTGCTACATTCTACTATACTCCCCAATTATTGCATTGTAATTTTCCATCAAGCTTTTCTTTTTAGCCTCTTTTAGCTATCTTCTGGGCCAACTTGGCCACATTCAGTGTCAAGCTTGTGGCCTTTGTCGTTGAGGTTTTAGAAGCTCTCTTGATGATAAGCCCACCCCTTAAATTTGGGCTAATATCAGCCACATTCAATTTTCTACCCTGAGGTGCCAATGCCCATATGGCTAAAGTCTCATATTCCTCACTAAAGGAAGAATCTTGTAGGGCTGCCTTGACTTCTTCTTCACTACTTTGCATAGGATGCTTGGATTGCATGATAGCATTGAATTCTACAACATTAGCTATGTCCCATTCAGGGAGAAGTAAGACACCAGCCTGAGACACAAGTTCCCTTCCTTCATCAGGAGTAATGTTCTTGAATTGTTCCATTAATTCAGCTTTGACCTCATCATCATTCTCCTGGTCAGACCTATCAGGTCTTGATTCCCTCCTTCTCTTGCATTTGTCCTGATATTCTTCAAGTTTCATCCTCCATATCAACTAAAAGAATACAAGAGTTTTCACAAAGGCATCATCATCCAAGAATGCCTTGCAGGCCACCATCCTGGCATCTTGTATACATTGCCCCTTTATATCCATATCAGTTAGCACTAATTGTGTTGATCTAGGAGGGGAGGGGATGCCAACCTGCATGTCTTGATCAGTTACAATTATCTCATCCACCAGAGCCTCTTGTGATTCCTCAATTCTTTGCCTTTTAAGGATTGGCTCTAATGGTGGCTCCACAGGGTCATCCCTAGGTGGTGAATCCAGATCCACAATTTTTATCCCTCTAGGATTTCTGATCCCATGACTCGATTGTGATGATGTTTTCATTATTTGTTTATTTTTTCTATCTCCTACCTCTTCATCACTGCTATCATCTCTCTTCCTTCTATATAAAGGCCTATCCCTTGGTGGTTGATAGGTTGGCCTTTCTTCCTTAGGTCTCACCTCCAGTCCTTGAATTTTCCAGTCCGCTTCCAGATCAATCTTCTTAGTTCTCAAGGTGTTCATGATTTCTCTAAAATTATTCATCAGAAAATCAATTCTTTTGTGAAATGGAGTGAACTCCATTAATGGATCATATTTTGGATCCAACTTATGCACCATGGCCAACATTTTCTCATAAGCAATCCACTTCTCTTTATTTAATTCCTGCCGGATCAAATCAAACTCATTCCTAATCAAATCTTCAGGAAAATTGAAAACATGAACAAACTTGCCACCCTTAATTATTTGTTTGAACAGGGAAAAGAATCCCTTAGGATCATGCTGCCTCACAGATCCACTCTTCAAATGGTAATCATCAAAATATCTATCAAAGTAAACCCATCCTCCCTTGGAAAATACAAAGTTTGAAACAACGGTATAATTAGGGAACAAAGTCCCTTTTCCTCTTCCTGTTAAATTATTTTCATGAATGCAACCTAGTTTCCACATGACCTCTGCAAATCCCATCCTTGATGGTACATTATATGGGAGAATATGAGGAGCTCCTTGGAAACCATAAACCCTTAGGATAGTGCTTATAGGGTATGGAATGATGTCACCCCAATTATGACATACCTTCAAATAAGGCTTTCTTACTTTGGGTTAGAGGAAATCATGCAAATCCTCAGGAATCCTTGGCACTTTCACCATTAGTCTAGCTCTTAGCCTGGAAGCAAAGCAGTTATCAAACTGCACAAAGCTAGCACCTCCCTTGTTGCAAGACAAATCTGCACTCCAAGCTTGCACCGGTAATCTTTCTCCATTCACCTCCTGCCTCAACTCCATTTTCTCTGAGAAGAAGTCGGCATTCTCATACAAGAACATATGCATTAATAAGGAGTACCAAAAGAAAGGAGTACCAGTGTCGCCCACATATAAGTTCAGCAAACCCTCATGTATCCTTTCAGCAAGGAAAGAAGCATAGTCATACACTACAAAAAAGTTAGGATGCTGAATTTGAGCCCCCATAAACATATAGGCAATGGGCATCACGGTACTAGGGTTGAAACCTAAAATTTTGCAAAGTGAATAGAAATTTTCCAAGAAATGATCAACAAAACAACTCAACTTGAAAGGTTCCCGATTAGTCGGGTTGATGTGAATCGTTGAACTGCTTGCCCTGGCTAGATGAGGAGGAATCAATTTTGATCTGAAAAGAGGTTGTGTTTTGGCATACTCCTACTTCATTTCCTCAAGGTCTATCTGGACCAAGAATGAGCCATATTCACTCAAATCAAAAACCCGCCGAATCACATCTGCATTTATATTTAGTAAAACCTCGCCATCATTATCCCTGATAATCCTTGTGACAGGATTATATCTTGCGGCCACTTCCCTGAGTAGCTCAACAACAAGAAACACATTCGGTACCACAAGCTTTCCCATATCATATCTCCAACCATTTGAAAAAGGATGAGATGCATTTTGCTACCCATACCATCTTTTAAACAATTCCAAACCTTTCATTGGTACCCTAACATCCGCAATGTTATAATTTTTATATCTCAATCCTTCACCTAAGGCTATCCCTCTCATTAAAAACCAAACCCCTCTTCTTGTCGTTTGTTGATAAAGAGAATTGGTCAAGGAAATCGTCATATAGATTCCTTTGCAAGTAATCAATATGGCTAGAATGCTGCTTTGTTGGCACCATTTTAAACAACTAGGGCTTCTCCTAAGATCAAATTGTGAACAAACTAGGGCTACCCAAAATGAAATTACAATAGAATTTTGCAATTTCCCACAATTCAAAAGAAACAGTAACCCTAGAACCTTAATTAAGAAAAACCTTGATCAACACAACATAACCCTCCACAAGAATCACATTCGAATAGAACAGTGATAAAGAAAATAACTCACAGAAATTCGCGCCCTACAAAAGATCAAACCCTACTGTGATTGCTTTGAAAACTCTATCTTTGGCTCTGGACCACTTCAAAAACACTTGAATGCCTTAGTGGTGAAAGCAGTCTAAAATTAAATTCTTAGAATTTATGAAAAATGGCTCGTAGACGTCTTGTCCACCATTAAAGCTCACTTGCATACCGTGCCAATGGCTTCAATTGTTTTTGACACAAATTTAAATCTTCACCGTCAATCTCTTATTTCTGTCAGGTCATCAAACGGTCCTCCTTAAAAAGGCTAACAACATCTCCACATCATTTTCAAGCACCCACCATAATATGCAACGCCAAAAGAATACACGTGGCGCCCGCCCACGATATCATGAACATTAAACTCCCTTCAGTTTAGGATCACACGATGGCGGGCAACCGTTGATTTTCTTCATTGGTGATCAAGATCATACATAACAAGGAACAACACCAATACCTATCCACCGAACAACTTTCTCACCAAAGTTAAAACATTGTCGTTGATTATGAACACATGCATCTCTAATGTGGTTTAGTAACCCGCTCAATAATGCACTAAAGTCCAATAGACATATGAAACACTTTACTCAATCTTTTCAGCACTGGCAAACTGGGACACGTGGCCCCAGCTTGTGATATCGCGATCACCAAATAGCCAGCAGTGATGTCATCGCGGGATCGCGGGGAGTGGTTAGGAACAACTGCAGGGAAATCAATGGTCATCAAATAACCCCTGCAAAACATTAAAGTTACTTAGAAGAAAATAAGGGGAAGGGGACATCGCCTAGGGAAATGACAGTCGATCACTCAATGCTGTTTTAAAAGCATAGGGCACGACCGACTCAGACCTTAGTAAATAAAAGGAGTCCAGTGAAATATTTAACATTTTCATTAAAAAGGGCCAGGCCTAGATGATTCAATGGGACATAAGTTGTTTTTAAAACCTCTTCCAAAAAGTAATGACATCAAAGACCCAACCCAAAGACAGATCACCAAGGGTTCATGAAAGCAAAGCAAAATTCCAGCCCTAGGTTCCTTCTGAATAATCAAGACAAACTAGTAATAAAAGGAAACCATGGACCTAAAATTAAAGCTCCATCACACAGATACGGGTAATCTTGCCTCTTTGCCGTAGACTAACAAGTATGGTGAGTTAGCAATAGACCTCTTAGGAGTCACTCTGTCTACCCAAAGTGCATTCTTTAAACTGATGTGCCAGGTCCTTTGATTATCCTCTATGGTTCTAATAATAATAATCCTGATGAGGTTCTTATTTGTGCTTTCAGCCAAACCATTACCTTGAGGATAATAATTTGAGGATGTACTCAAATGAATACCCTATTTGACAACCCAATCAGTTAGTCTTAATCTCACAAATGCAAGGGTGTTATCAGATATGATAGAGTCAGGGACTCCAAATCTGGTGACTATATCTTCATAGAAGCTCAAAATTGAAGACTCTTTTACTTCCTTCAAAGCTAATGCTTCTGTTTGCCTTGTGAAATAGTCTGTAGTTGTGAGCACCCACTTGTGACCAACACTGGAAGGTGGATTTATTGGCCCAATGAAATCAATGCCCCATCTCATGAAGGGCTGCTCCACTTGAATTGGATGTAGAGGCATAGCTGGCAGCTTTTCCTTTCCTACGAATAAAGCACATTTAATACACTTTCTTGACCAGGAATATGCATCTTTGAACAAGCTGGGCCAGTAGTAACCAACTCTCATGATTTTCTAGGTAGTAGTTCTTGGGGAAAAGTGACCTCCTATAGCTCCATCATGAAACTCATGAAGTACCTTTTCAATATGATCGCTATGAATGCATCTTAACAGGACACCATTCATATCCTTTTTGAAAAGAACATTGTTTAAAAGTACATATGGTATGGACTACAATATGAAGTATCTTCTTTTAGCTCTGTTTAATCCTAAAGGGCATTTACCAGTTTGTAGGAATTGGGTCATATCTTGAACCCAATTAGTTATCCCCATAGGCACATCAGCTTGAGCATTCTGAAGTTCATTTGTATTAGCAAGCACATCATCCTTTTCTAATTCAGTTTTACTGCTTGACTGTGTAGCAAGTTGCTCACAAACACCTTTACCTCTAACCAGTTTGGTGATCTTAAAATCTACATCATACTCCATGACCTTGGTGACCCATCCTGCTCTTTTGTCATTCAAATCTTTATTCAACAGAAACTCCTTCACACTTAAGTGGGCAACCAGAATATGAATCTTATTTTTTGACACTAGAGGCTTGAATTTCTTTAAGCTTCTAATCATGGAGAGAGCATGTTTCTCAACAAATGAATACCTCTCTTCGTAATCAACAACTATTTGGCTAAAGATAGCTATGGGCTGTTCTAAATTGTCACTATTTTTCTGTACCAACATACCAAAGATTGAACTAGTGCTACCAACAGCATACAAAAAAAAATCCTTGGAGAAATTTGGATTTACCAATGTTGGGGCAGACGCTAAGGCCTCCTTAATTTCTTCAAAATTGTTCTTGGCATCTTTTTTCCAACTGAAAACTACATTCTTCTTTAACATAGCTGTCAAAGACTGTAACAGGTTGGCAACATCTGGGATGAACCTTCTCAGAAAGTTGATTTGGCCCAAAAAGCTCTGTAGACCCTTCTTATGATTTGGTAATGGCAACCCAAGTATGGCTCTGACTCTTTCAGGGTCAATAGTAATTCCTTGCTTTGACACTATGTGTCCTAATAATTTCCCCTCATGAACAACAAAGATACTCTTTTTTGGATTGAGGGAGATATCAAACTCTCTGCATTTTTCAAATTTTTTCCTAAGATGTAACAAATGTTCATCAACATTCTTGGAATAAACTATAATATCATCTAGGTAAATCAGTATAATGTTGTTGATCAAACTTTGAAATTCCATGTCCATGGCCCTCTAAAACGTGGAACCAACATTTGATAAACCAAAAGGCATCCTTTTGTATGCCATGGTGCTCCACTTAGCTGTGAAAGCAGTTTTGAATTGATCATCTTCTTTAACCAGCACTTGATTATAGCCCGAAAACCATCTAACAAAGAAAATATTTCAGAACCGACAACTGCTTGTAGGATTTGTTCCATAGAGGGCAGTGGGTAGTGATCTTTCAAAGATGCTTGGTTAAGATCCCTAAAGTATACACAAAGTCTTATTTCACCACTTTTCTTCCTAACCAGAACAAGATTAGAAACCCAATAGGTGTGCTTAATTGGAAAGATGATACCCCCTTCAACTAGTTTGGTCAGCTCTCTAATCATTAAGGGTTCAAGCTTAGGATTCAAGGGCCTTTGTTTCTGCCTTACTGGCTTGGAATTAGGTTCTAACTCAATTGTGTGTTGAGCAATATGAGGATCAAATCCTTTCAAATCTGAATATTCCCAAGCAAAGAAATCATAGAACTCTTGACATAAAGCAACAAAAGATTGTCTATCTTCATGTGAACAAATTTTTCCTATCTTAAGGAGTTTACCTTTGAAAATCTCTAGCTCTTCATAATGTTCTTGTTTGACTTGCAGGCCAACTTTACCCTTTTTAAGTTGATCATCAGTACTGAAAATTGACTCTAAGGTAACAAGACCTTTGGGTCAATTATTCGTCCTTAGCTGTATGACTTGATCACCATACTGTTGCTTGAGTTTTGCTTGATTAATCATGGAGAATTGATCTTCTTCAAGCAAGAAAGAAAGGATCTATTCATCACTATCAAAGACTTGCCAGTGAATTTTGTTATTAGGAATTGATGGCCTGACTACAACCTTTACATACTACTGCACTTTCTCTTTTCTGATGTCACCTGCAATATCAAATTGTGCCCCAATGGCTGCAAGCCTATCAACATGCTTGTTCTGATTTCTTGGAATAGACATTAAGTTGAAGGCATCAAAATCCTCAAGCATGTTCCACACTCTATTTCTATAAGACTTCAGTGCATCATTTTTAGCAACATTCAGGCCTTTTACTTGATTAACAATTAGCTCGCTGTCCCCATATACTTTCAAGTGGGTTATTCTTCTCTTCCTTTCCCATTCAAGACCTTGAAAATGACCTTCATACTCAACAGTGTTATTAGAACATGCAAAAGCAAAACGAAATGCATAGTAATACCTATCCCCTTGTGGAGAAATCAACATTGCACCTCCTCCTACTCCATGCCTGCTCCTGGAACCATCGAAGAACATCTCCCATAGTCCACTTAGTGGTTGCAGCAGTTGGTTTGCACCTTTCTCTAGGTTTGGAATCTCTGCGTCAGGCTCAAGAATGACATAGTTACCCATACCAGCATCTCAAATGAGCTCCTCAGGACTATCCAACACATTTTCAACTGCCCACTCATGCAATAGTACATCAAGAATAGCTTCTGATTGAAGATCTTGCACTGCAACCAACTCACTATCAATTGAAACAAGACAATTTGTGTCTGGCGTAATGGGAACATCATTAATAGGGCTCAGATTATATGGTTCAATGTGGTCTTTAGCCAACCTTTCAGATTTGATGGTAACCTAAGTTCCATATCTGGTTCTAAACAACATGTGTGACCAATCAGCTGATACGTAACCACCTATCTTGGCTGTAAAATCTCTTGACAAATATAAAGAAAAGAAAGGTGGAAGGTCAATGACACATATGTCTTGGGAAACTACAAAATTAGGGCAAGCATGAAGGGTAAGACTCAAATCTTTAATGATGCCCAGTGTATTAACGGAGGTACCATCCAATTGGATTACTCCTTTCTCTAAAGGCTGATATTTTAAACCAAGCTTGTCAGCAATCTGCTTTGGCATCACAAAGCTACTAGCTCCAATGTCGAACATATAGTTATGAACTAACTTATATCACCAATAATAACTGACACGTAAAAGGGAGGTGGCTTGAATTCTTTTCTTTCCTCTTTGTTGGGATGTTTATCATTTCCCTAGGTATTATTTGTCAACACAGTCCTAACTTGACCAATTGGGGATTCAGACTCATCTGACACCTTAAGATTTGACAGGGCCGAGTGTAGAATATCCTTTTGACTAGGGATGACTAATGAATCCCACATAGACAATGCTACATTTGTATTTTTCATACTATCAAGAATATTAAAGGGTACAACTGGGTTTACTTTATGATGTACCTTTACGCCAGTGTGATCAGCTTGCAAGTGTGGTTGCTCCTTGACTGGGAGTTGCTGATTCTTTTTCCAAACAGGAGTCACTTGAGACGTAGATGGTTGTGTAGATGATGCACCTCCTCTATCAGCTGCTTGATCAAGCTCTAAAGCTCTTTTATTTTCTCTCGTATTAGTTGCAACGAGAGAATTGTCCACATTCAAACCAAAAAATTCCTCACCTTGCCAATTAAGTAAGGTAGCATCATTGACAAATTGGTCTTGGTGTGATGGAGATGCATCATTGTGCACACCCTACTGTAAACTTGAAGCATTATGTACCATAAGTGCCTGGTTGATCAGTCCATTTGAGCAGGTGGCTTGATTGTGGGATTGGTTACAATGGTAGCACCACTCATAGTCTGCTACTAAGTTGTTTTGGATAGGAACCAGCTCTTTAACAACACTAATTGGAGCTGGATTATAAACCTGAAAGGGTCTTGTGGCAACATTTTGTTTGGTGCCTTGGTAACTACCTAGATACTGTTGTCTATTCCCCTGATATGCTTGTTGCTGACCTGGATTCTGCGGTTGATAAGGCCTACTATAAGATTGCTATTTTTCTAAACTAACAAGTTTATTACCAAAAAACTGCAGTAGACTTTTGATCTCCTGCAACTCATTTGGAGAACTTGAGACAATATTTCCTTGTGTTACAACAGCTGGAACAGATGGCAAGGGCACAAAAGAAGGTATCTGTAAGGGAATAATTGCATGTATCTCTAGAAATATAGGCATTGGCGGCCTGGGAGCAAGTTTACCAGCTTGTATTAAGCTGTTTTTAGCTCTAATGGTTATTTCAAAGGCATCTGGTAGAGAAACCCCTCTCATTGATTGTATCATGACAACTATATCACTGTTAAGAGCCCTCAAGAAGTACAAAAATGCATACTCTGGAGGTGGTCTTACCATTGTAGGGATTCTATCCCAGGTCCTTTGAAATCTAAAGTTGAAGTCGTTCATCTGCTCTTGAGGGGCTCTCTTAATTATGGTCAGTTGTTCTAATAGAGACAAGTTATCAGACCTGTCTTGAAACTATTTATGCAACTTGTCTCCAAATTCGTCCCAAGTTGTAATTGAACCGATTGCTAGGCCCTTATACCATTGCACAACTTTTCCTTTTAGTGAAGCAACTAACAACCTTACTACAACATCCTCTTGAGTTATGTGATGGACTTTGCATAACGAAGCCACATCTCTCATGTGTTCAATCGGAGTAGTTTGGTCTTCTCCTATAAAAATTGGCAGACTCTTTAAGACTGCCATTGGGATGTCGTTGTGTTGTGCCAAATTTAAGGGGCTGCCTCTATTGAAAGCAACAAAGGTTTGATTCCTTGGAGTGGCCATTGGGGGTAGCTGAATTGGATTTACTTATATAGCAAAATGAGATCCCACTGATGGAGGAGTAGACTAAGTTCTTCTAAAATAGATAGCTGTTGTTCCTCTTTTTTTTGTTGCTCTACCTTTTCTTCTTGGTGGTGACAACTGCAAATATTCAAAGGGACCTGAGCTACCTCTTGTCTAAAATTTTCTCATAAACTGTAGAAGGCGCTGATTTCTGGAGTTCTTCTTCTTTGTGGAGTCTCCAAGTATGCCAAATGACTTGTATAAAGTCTGGGAGTAGCTGGTTGCATACTAAACCAACAGTTCAATTTCATTTTTGTCCCACTGGGTGTGCCAGAAACTGTTGTCACCTAGAAATGTACCCTATGCAAAGTTTTAAAACTGAGCTTTCTAGTGAAACATTGGATCACTCCAAGGCTGTGGGTCACCTGAGATTGGAGTGAACCTCCGGAGAAGGCCAACTTCCTTTGGGTATAACCTAAACTAGCGATTATGTGAAGGTAAAAGGAGAAGGAAATGCATACAAATAATGAAACTAAACTGAACTATTTCTATGGTGATACACCAAGTTAATAAGAAATCATGAAACAAACACATGAAGAACATACACTGGAAAGAAAAAGACAACGTTTTCACTTACTTATCATAACCCCTTTAAACTCATGCACTATTCTTAACAGGCTTGCTCTACATACATATCTTAGGAAGGAAAGATGAATTTCACAACCTTAGGTATGAATACAAATTTTTAGAAAAAAACAGCTAAGAACTTGAATAGTCTAAAATACAAAAATGAGAGTAATACAAACATTAACAGTAGCTTCTCAGGTAAACTCTATGTTATATTCTAGATTCCAGTTGAGTTACAAAACATACATTTACTTGAGAAAGGATTGATGAAAATCACTATCCATTTTGAATGCACAATCTGAACTATTTACAAAAAGGAAAAAAAAGCCTTATATACACCAGTGTGTCAGCCCCTTAGGGTTTACAAAGATATTGGGCTCAGAAAGATCTATCCTCAGATCTTTTGATTGAAATTAATGTTGCAGCTTGTGTGTCCTTGCTGTGTGTGTCGGTGAAGAGAAATTGCCTAGAGAAACCCCTTAGATCTTTTGAAGCTACCGGATGTATTTACTTTTGATCCTTGTGTCCACCTACTAAATCCCCCTATTGAGCACCTTGAATGCTCTTGAGTCTAGAACAGATACACGTTGATTCACATTTTGTTGATTCTCTTGGCACTGGTCAAGCTGCCAACGATTCACCCATAGCTCTCCTTGATTGGCTGGGCACACTACACGCAGACCCCCAGGCGGTCAAAAGCTTCTCCTGTTGAATTGCATGTCGGTGAGACACTAATTGTGTCTCCCCGATGCGATTAAATCTTCCCGCAATTATCGGCATAACATGGAGCTATCGCTAAGAGCTCTTAGCGAGCCCAAAAGATCATACTGATATCGCCTTTATGGTCGCCAAGACAACACCGAATGTTGGTGAGACAACTTACCGAAGGAAAAACGTTACCCCGAGAACCCCTTCATTGCTTCAGCAAGAGCTTATTGATATCACCCCGAATGTATTTCACTCCATCGGGCTCCAAATTTCCTTCGATGAGACATTGTCAAGTCGGGAAGAATTCGTAGCAAGGCTCATTGTCTTGCCGATGCTCCTCCTTTCACTGAGACTACACTATGTCAACAAGACCTTACCACAATGGCTGGGAGCTCTACTGATGTCATTTATGTCATGGAGATATTCTGCTAGTCGGTGAGACTTATCGATGAAGTTTCCAACTCTTGGCAAGCTCAACTTGCTTTCAATGAGACATTGGTGTGTCGGTGAGATCCTCCACTGAGCTTCATTTCATTTTAGTGAAACCCCTCGGCGTTGGGGTGACCTCTTGTCAAAACCAAAATACTTCGTTGAGCTCCCTCCTATCGGGAAGACACCTTGCCGACCTCTTTTTTTCCTCCTCGGGCTCATTCTGCATCGGCAAGACCTTTTGCATCACTGAGACTTCACGGTGATCCCACCATCCTTTGTCGAAACCAACATATTCTGCCAAGCTCCCTTTTGTTTTGCTGAGACCCTCATCTTTAGTGACGTCGCTTTACTTTGGAAAAACATCTTGACTTTTCCCAGACCTCACACCGAGGTCTTTTCAGTCCATCGAGCTACCCTCATGTCAGCAAGACAAAATCGAGTTGGGGAAACCTTCCCCCAAATTGGAACATTATACCGAAAGCCTCCTCATCGGTGAGACCCCAACAGGTCGTTACGACTTTCTCCCTTCGTTTTGTCTTTCAGTGGGTGCCCTTTCCTTTAGGGAGACATCTTCACTTCGACATGACCCTACACCAATGTCAAATGTTCTCGACAAAGTCTTTCAAGGTCGGCGAGACTCCTGTAGAAGGAAAACATATTGAGGCCCCCCTTTCATCCTTCGGTAAGACATCCTCCACTCGCCAAGACCTCTTGTTGAGCCCCTTGCTTTTTCTGAGCTCTTCATTTTGGGGAGACTTTTTTGTGTTGGCCAGACCTGTCCTGAAACTTGCTTCCTTTTGCTGATGCTACTTCACTAATGATTATCAGGGAGACCTTTTGTCCTCGGTAAGACCTCTTAGCAAGGTTTGTTGACATACGCTGAAGGTATCCCTTTGGTGAGACCTCCCACAGATTAGTGTGACATTCTGGTGAAGGCACCAACCTATGCCGATAACATTCCATCTCAGTGTGACTCTACCCCTTTGGCCAGACCCTATGGTGATATCCTCCATCCTGCCTGGTGATGTGTTTACTTTCCCTTCGATTGGGGAGACATCTCCATCTCGGCAAGACATTTATGTGGTCTTGGTGACTCTCCTCTTTTGAGGGGTTTTCATGCCGATCCTGACCTAGGTGAGCCTTCCAACTACATTCTTGTTGAACTAGCACTAGATGCATAATTTATCCCCTAATGCAAATGACCAATTCGAACCTCCAAGAACTCCTGAAAACACAAATGTCTCCCTGGTGAACCCATGGATGAAAAATGGGCAACAGCTGTAAAGAGAGTTTTCAGATATTTGAAGGGAACTTCAGAGTTTGCTTTGTGTTACCATGGGAACTTGGTTGAATCATAGAGGACTCTTAGTATTCGAGGCTATGTGGATTCTGATTGGGCAGGGGACATTGACAATAGGAGGTCCACCAGTGGATATACTTTCATGTTGAATGGTGGTGTAGTAAGTTGGATGAGTAAGCAATAGGCTATAGTCTCTTTGTCCACTACAGAGGTTGAATACATGGCAGATACACATTCTTGTAAAGAAGCAGTTTGGTTAAAATGTTTGTGTTCTAACATTGGTTTTGATGCAGGGCAAATAACTATTTTTTGTGATAGTCAGAGTGCAATTTTTCTGGCAAAGAATCCTACTTTTCATTCCAGGATGAAACATATAGATGTACAATATTACTTTGTACGAGATATGGTGGAGGATGGAAATGTTAGTTTGGAAAAAGTTGATACTCTGGAGAATGTTGTAGATGCATTGACGAAGCCAGTGAGCACAGACAAGTTCAGGTGGTGTGCCAGTTCAATGGGCCTTAGTGCCCATGATTTTTAGTGATTTTGTTGTGCTCTGGAGGTTCTTGTGTGATCTTAGTCAAGTGGGATATTGTTAGAAATATATGCCTCAATCTCATAGGCTGAAACCTCTAAGAGAGGCAAGTCGGTGTGACATGCTTTGGTTCTGGCTAACTAGCAACTTTGGATCTTGTAGTTTGTATAGGTCACCAAGACAATGATTAAGTCATGCCAAAGGACCTTATCATTGTGACTTGTGACAGTCATTGTAACCTTATGCCGAGTGGAGATCTTTGGCCGACAGGCCATTCATATCATATATCGGGGAGACCCTTGGCCGAAAGGCTTACCTTAGTGTGAAGTCCCAGCGATGAATAAATTCTTGCCGACATCGTTTCTCTTGAAGCCTTCGGGGAGAGTCTTGGGTGTTTGGTACAAAGTCTTACCGATAAGAATGTCTCACCGATAATATTCACTCGGGGTAACTCAAAGGTCTCGGGAAGAAGTCTTAGCAACTGATGAAGGTCTCGCCAACGGGGATTCACTTGGAGTCTTCGCGGTGACACAAAGACTTCGGTATGAAGTCTTAGCGATGGACAGAAGTCTTGCCGATTGTTGTTTGGTGCTCGGTATGATCTCCTGGCGAAAGCAGTATGTCTTGCCAAAGTTGAACATTTCGGTATAACCCTTAATGACTCAGTATGATCTCTCAACGAAAGACGATTGTCTCACCGAATGGAAAACTCACGTCTGTGTAACTTTGAAGCTTTGGTATGATGTTTCACCGATAGCGATAAGTCTTGGCAATAGCGATACATGTGATGATCGTCGGTATGAGGTCTTGGCCACATGGCGAAGTCTGAGCGATAGCTATCTGGACTCGATGTAACATCTTGGTGATAAGGATGACTCTTGGCGACATCGTTGGTTAAGTCTTGTGGCATCAGGGAGACACGGTTAGTGTCTCATCGACATGCCAACAC